>CDFE01036577.1:0-11508 GCA_000826465.1 Acanthamoeba mauritaniensis | reverse complement strand
TTATTCTGACCAGCGCGAGATGGAAGCGGTGGGCCTTGCATCAATTGACCTTGGAATTGATGTAGAATCTTGAAAGCAAGACCGGCAGGAAGATTAGGGAGACCGACGTGTTGGGTGCCCTTTTAGGGAGAAGTGCTTTGTGTTGCGTGGGGGCAAGACGAGACTGACACCGATGCCCTTCCCTTGCAGTTTGCCTCATTGCCGGAGTCCTCTCCATCCCATCCCGCGAAAAATAGAGTGGTTTGCTGGTGTCCGCTCGTGTGGTGTAGGAACACTCTAGCGCAAGCTGCTGGGTGGCTCACCAGAGCTCTTGTGCCAAGAGTGGCGTGAGGAGACGATCCCTCAACACTCGCGCTTGTGTGTGTTGCGCGCTTTTGGAGTGACGAGGCAAGCTTGACATTCCAGGAAGGCTGGCGCTCGTGGAGGTGGGACCTGCGAGGAATGTCAAACTCGCGGCGGAGGTGTCCGTTGTGGGCCAAAGGTTCGAGTGGAACGTTATCTCAAGGCAGTCAGTTACCTGCGAACCTCGCGTGAGTGTTGAGGGATCTCTCCTCGTCTGTTGATCTCTCTCTGAGCACACGTCATGAACGGGAACGTTGTGAAGGTTCGCCTCTTCGAACGAGGGTCTTTGTCTCTTGATCGGCTTCCTTTCAAACCGCCCCCTCAATGCCTCTTCTCTTTCGCACTGCGTGCAGGGCATCTCGGTCGCCTCCCTTCCAAACCCAGACAAGGACGGCTACTTGACCAAGCAGGGCGGCAGCATCAAGACATGGAAGAAGAGATGGTGCGTCCTCAAGGACGGCTCGATCTTCTACTTCAAAACCCCCAAGGTACGGACTGAGCTGGCTGTTGGCCGGGCTATGTTGAGCGGCGGACTAATCGTCAAGCCAAATCATTTGTCCAGGACCTCTCGCCCAAGGGTTCAATCGATCTCGAGAAGAACTCGAGGGCCTCCGAGACCGCGCTCACGAAGAAGAAGCATGCCTTCGAAGTACAGACAGCACAGAGGACGTTCGTGTACTAGTCAGGTATCAGAATGATAGCTACATGCAATTATGTTGTATTCTACATGAATTTATGTGACAAATTACCTTCTGGAGTCGTGTAAAATGCATAGGGATGCCTATAACATGGCGTCTTGGCGCCAGGCCGCTTTGCTACGCCGGACAAGTAATTAGGTAGTGTGCGTGGTGTAAGTGGTAAGGTTGTGTCCGTATGCCCGAGGTAGCCGGTTCGATTCCCACCTATGTCCTTTAATTAATTGAGCGATTAAACAATTCCAAATATGTGTCGACACGGCATTGCCATGCCGCTCCACGAACAAAGTCAGCAGAGTAAAGGCCGCCAGTCCGCAGGCGCCACACTACCTTGCGGTCGCTTGGTTTACGGTCAGATTATCAATATATATAGTACTTACTGTAAAGCAAGCGACCACTCAATAAACAGCCAGCGAGATGCCAGCGTCCCTTCCTTCGCCGACTACGACCCTGGGCCAAGATTACACCAAGTGTTCAACCCGCAAGATCATCGAGTATTCACTGCCGTTCAACGACACAACCTTACTATGCTCGCTGGCG
Source organism: Acanthamoeba mauritaniensis (assembly GCA_000826465.1). Classification (NCBI taxonomy): domain Eukaryota; phylum Discosea; order Longamoebia; family Acanthamoebidae; genus Acanthamoeba; species Acanthamoeba mauritaniensis. Next base: position 9,931 of record CDFE01036577.1, on the reverse strand, counting down.
ATCGGGCTTGTCGTCCTCAAGTTGATGCTCAACATATCGATTGCCTTGGTCGTCGGCAACTCAACACACTGTTCATAATTACTCCGGCTCTTGAAATCGATCACCTGCTCGCGGGCCGCATCAACATGAATGATGAACGCGGGTATGTCACCGGTCCCCTTGGTGCTAATATAAGAACTGTCAATCTCACGAATGTAAACGTGCAACTGCGAAGGCTGACCAAGGTCCATAACATACGACCCAGTAAAGGTAGTGGCCGTGCCGGTGTTTGTCGGGGTAAAACCGATGATATCGGCGATCGAGTTCGCCACGGTCAGCAGAATTTGAAATGTCCCAGGCGCGCTGATAGTTACCTTCATTGTGCGAGCGTTGTAAGCAACTGTAAACGTGAATGCGCTTACCGCGTTGATTGCCGTGGCCAGAGCACTGATGAACTCACTCGCGGTATAGTTGCCAGGTGTAATCGTGATCGTCTTGACCGAACCATCGTTCCACGAAAACACGTTGTTATCCGTGGTAACATTGTAAATTGTGTTGTAACACGAAAAGTGCTCAAGACTAATGCGCGAGACCCGTTGAATGGTCCGGTCCAGATAAATGACCAGGTCTTCAGGTGTACCCGAGTTCCTTTTCCTCGAATCGATGTTAATAAATGAAGTCTTCACTGCCATTGCGCCGCCAAAGGTAAGTATATTAACGCGAAGATAAAAAATAAAATTGAATATTGTTTTTTTTTTGCGCATTCGCCTTGCACTCGCGCGAGCAGTTTACTGATCGACCGAGAGAACACCATCAGGGCTGAGCTGAAGCACATTCCAGCGCTTGATAAATACATCGACGTTCACGGTCGACGAGCTTGAGGCCTTGATCGACAGGAAGTTGTTGTTGTATGTCTGGAAACCAGTCTGGGCGGGATGTTCGAGCAGAACCATCGGCTTTTCAATGTGGCAAACCGGATACATCGCCTTGACGCTGAAGAGCTTCGAGTCAAAGTTGTCCGCGCCATGTTCGAACCGCGCGACAGTCGAATCAACACGGAAACCGCTCTGTAGCGACCTATTTTGCTCATCGAGAAGCTCGTAATCTGAAATTTCAGTAAACGTGGTAAGACCAGTGCCGCTCAAACTAGTTCTCAAGCCGAACCACATATAAGGCACATAACCGTTGAGACTTTGCAACTGTAGAGCATAAGTGTTGCCCGAAGTCATAGCGACGCTGTGGCGCTGCGTGACAGTATTAAGGAATTTCCAATGGTGAATTTTGCGCCTGAGCTCGTCAATCTTATCATCGGTCATGCGGTTACCATAGTATTCAACGCTGAACCTGATGCGGGCAGCAGTAAGTGACAGATCGGCAACTGCGCCAGACTCTAGACAAGCAGGGCCACGAGACCACACCTGCACCTCAAGACCAGTCTGATTGAGAGCGCCCATGAAGAAATGGAGTTGATCAAGGAATGAGCCAATCAAAGGAATCGCAATGGTCGCACTTTGGCCCGAACCAATGGAAGCATTCGAGCCAAAGGTTGAGGCGCTGATATTGTACCTGCTAGCAAGACCGGTCAGCCTCTCGCTGTTATAGGTCGCGCAGACATCATGCCACAGCTCCTCGCCGCGGATCTCCTGAATAGACGCACCATTACCAGTTCGGTAACGAATGAAGTCCACAAGAAGAGGGCCAGGGCATAGAGTAATTGAGCTCGCGCCGGTGTTGGTGACATCAAACTCGAGGAAAGACCTGCGGACAGCATAACGATCAGCCTGCAGCTTAAAGCTAAAGTGATTTCCAGCGCCAGAGAAGAAAGCATTCGAAACAGTGGTTTGAGGGTTAATGATTACATCAGAGATGTGACGATCGAGATTCTCTACCTGGTTCTTCTGGAAATTGTAGACGGCGGTTCCAACTCGCTGTTCAATATGCTCGTGCATGTCGACTTGATTGGCAACAAACGGGAGAGCCTTCGCAGGCGAAATAGTGTGTGCGCGCTTGGCAGGACTTGAGTGGCTCATTGTAAAAGTATGCTGTTTTTGGACTACTATATAAGAGAAACCATAAAAAAATCAAAAATAAATTAATAATGGCGCACGCGGTGGCAAAATTATACTTTGGTCGCGACCATCAATACGGCTGCTGCGCCAAGTCCGCCCGCGATGAGGAAAAGCGGATTGGACAGCAGAGTAAATGGTTTGTTGATCATATCCTTGGCATCCGTGTACAATTCTTTCGCCACGTCTTCTACTTTGCTAATGACCTTGGGCGCATTTTCCTTGATGAACTTGCCCGTGGCCTTTGCGCCGGTTTTAATGCCGTCCCAGGCCTTGCCGGCGACATGCTTGACACCGTCCCAAGCCTTGGACACTCCGTTTTTGATACCGTTCCACGCCTTTTTGAAGAAATCGCCAAAACCCATTGTCAGTGTTGTATTTGAGTAGCCTATACATACAAAGACAAAAAAATGCTAGTTAATAATTAATTGTTTGTATGTGGTCATTGCAATTTACAACTAAAAGCTTAAAGCTTAGGGTGAGGAATCATCGGCGCGATGAAATTGGTATGCACGTAGCCGCCTAGCATCTCGCCGGCGATAGCATAAAATGCAATAGGTAGAGCATCAGCGCGGGCCGCAGAAGGGTCCATAAGATAGACACTACCCACGGCGCCACCGCCAGAAGCAAGAGCGTTAAGGCCAGCAGCTTCGATGGTCGCCCACTTTTCAGGCTGAGGGATGTGAGGAAGGACATAATCGTGCGAAAGCTTGGCAGCGACTGAACCAGCAGCAGCGGCCAGTCCAACAGTGGTGGCAACGCGACCATTGGCCGTTCCGCCTGATAGCACCGAAGCCAGAAGATAAGCTGAAACACCAGTAGTCGCGGCGGCCGCACCGTAATCGTAAACTTTGTCCATGATCGAGTAGATATTGTAGTTCGCTATATAAAGCCGATGATAAAAAAAAATAATCAAAATTAATTATATTTCGACTACAAATCAGGGTATTCCTCAGACAAATTCTTCACTTTTTGTTCTTGGGCCGGCGCCGCCTGTTTCTGTTGTTGCGCGGCCAATTGTTTCACCAGCTCCGGGTTGTCTTTGAGTTGCTGATTGAGCATATGGACGCTCATACATGTGTTGAATGTTGCAAGAAGCAGGCGCATTTCAGGCGACTGAATAGAGTCATAACAACCTGTTTCAATGTTGATTTGAGTCAAAATGTCTCTGATTTCTTCGTTGCGCGAGGTCGCATTGCTCAATCCATCGAGCATAATCAGACCGTTGGTGAACTTAGCCCCGGTCTCTAGTCCGCCCATTGCCATCTGATAACCAGCGCCAACGAGGCCAGGCCCGCGTTGGTAAGCAGAGTTGAGGGTCAACTGAACATCATTGTACAATTCTTCAATTGCATCGATGTCGTCGCCTTCAAGAACAGACCAATCGAGGTCATTAAACTTGCCCGGATAAGATTTGCGATACGCGGTCAACTTACGCTTGAATATCTTGAGTTGATCAAGTTCATCTTCGGTCAGAGGAACTGGCATCGGCGCGAGGTCATCGGCGGGTTCATCGAACAGACCAACTTGCTCGGCTGCTTCCTGCGGTTGCACATGGGTGAGCGCTTGTGCAGGTGCACGCCTGGCCCGAGCGCGGGTTGGTTTTTGCGCTGGCACATCAGCGGGTATTTCAAATTGTTCAGACATAATTAAAGATCACTGTATTTGTCAACTAAGTCGACGGTCACTGGTCGTGCACCTATATTAAGTCGATACATAAAATATAATTTTTTAAATAATAGCATAAATAAATATATACTTGATATATATAGCAGATAATCAAGCATGTCGGTGAGCGAGTTCTATATATCCAAGAAACATAATTTTATTACGTTTATAAATGACATTTGTCAGCGTTATGGTGCGCGCGAGTTCGATGAAGTCCGTGCAAAGAAGCTGGCCGAGGCCAATGCGAGCACATACGATGATATGGTCACACAGAGTGTTTACCTGCGCGGGTTGATCGCGACCGGCGGGTTGAAATCATACGTGGAAACGCTATTTACTTCGTACGGTGTTGACATCAAGGTGGTTCCCGCGGCCGACATTGACAAAATTTATCGATATATTGATCTGTTCGCGAGCATGTAAGCTCGTGGCAATTTTGAATTAATTTTCATTTATTTTTATGTATCCACTATTATACGCGAACAAATAATTCACAATGGACTTGGTACCTCGTTTCCTTACATTCACGCATGGTGGTGTGGTTACCACTACTGACGATCAGGCAAAGCAGCTCATTCAAGATTCGATTGGCCTGGGCTTGGAGAAGTATCGCAGTGAGAAGCAGATTGAAATGCTTGAAAAGCCTCTTGACTATCTGAAAACCAAAAATGCTCTTTATGACACTCTTGCAACAGACATCCACAAGGCTGGCGGTATCTATGAAAATCAACTGCGCTTGGTAAATGAAGCAGTCCCTGCTGCTTATCAAAACTCTGCCTGGGTGAAACAAATGGCAGCACAGCAAGCTGCACTGAAGGCTCAAATGGAGAAGCAGATTATTGATCTCGCCTACCCTGTTGCTGATAAGGCCGCTAAGCAGCTCAAGAAGAAGAACAAGCGTGCACTTCAGGGCAAGATGGAGGACATTCAGGATGCTTTCCAGTAAATCACAACCAAAAAATAGAGATATCTACACATTTTTTTATCTTTGCGTATATATATACAATGTCAAAAGCTAAGCAACCGCGCAAGTCAGGTAAGAAAAAGAACTCAAAGGCCAGAGCTAAACATGTCCCTACTCTCCATGATATCACAGATGATCTGCGCCTAGATTTTGACATAGGCATTCCATCGATTGAATGGTTCATCGGCCATAGTGTTGGTGTGGAAAAGGGCTTTTATGAGGGCCATGAGAAAGGAATGCTGGAATTTGCAGAAGTGGCCAAGCCCAAGTTCAACTACTGGGCAAAAACCGCACACGACTCCTTTTCTCAATACCAGCAACAAGTACAGGGTGAATTTAAGCGTTTGAACAATGAATTCGCCTCGGATATGACCGAAACAATCAATAAGAATAAAGAAGCATATTTCAATAGATACCTGAAAACACTCACAGGGGCCGAACGTGGTGTTCTAGTGCGCAAGATGAGCACAGGCGAGCCGGTTCTGATAGAGCCTACACTGGAAGATCTGTTTAAGCCACAGACCAAGTATTTCCCAGAGAGCGTTTACAATCCCGGCAAAACAGGAGCCAAACATCTTGGCAACGCATTCCGCGAGTATGCGGATTGGGATAATCACTTGCGTGGGAAGCCAAAGCAACATCAGCCGGATGCATCAATCAGTACACTAGCCGGTAATGTGAGCAAGTACGATAAGTCTTTCCCCAGATACAAACTTGGTGAAACACTGCTAGGAACAGGCGAAGTAATTGGGCGTTTGGGCGATGAGGATGTACTCCTGGCACCGTTGTCTGTGCTCAACCCAGACTACATTATAGAAGACATGAAAATGAGGCCGACGCCTGTGCATGAATTCAAGGCCCATATCCCCCAGTTGCACATTGATTTTAGTGCGCCAATGAAACTGCTTGACAACATCGCGCATACGCCTGTGAGGCCCGGACTTGCACTGACCACGCTGGCTGAGTCGCCGTTCGACACACTATTTGAGACACCGACCAAGTCTAAGAAACGCAGACAACGGCGAAAGAGTCGCAAGGGAAAGCTTGAGCCTCAAAGGCATGAGTTTGAGCAACTGTCGCCCCGGGGCAAGGAGAAGGTGCTTGAGCAACAAGAGGGAATCATCGACAACATTCTTGATACAACTGATGCACCTGATGTCGACACGTCAACTGATTTACCCGCAGACTTTGACGCTTTTGAATATCTGGTTGAGATGGCCAGCCCATCCCCTCGCCCCACTAGACGCGCGGCCACACAACAGTCAATAAAAGAAGTGATTCGACAGTACACAGCTCCGTAAAAAAAGAGTGTTGACAGTCAATTTACTGTTTATTTTTTAACGGTACGCTTCTTTTTAGCGGCGGTCTTCTTACCACCTTTACGTCCGGCTTTAGCCTTGGCCGCGGTACCGCCAAACTTCTTGCGATAGGCTACGCCGGCCTCTTTGATGCATGTACTCCACTTCTTGGTGGGATGCTTCTTTTGAATATCCTTGGCGTGATCAACGATCCACTTGAGTGCGGTCGGTCCTTTCATAATTTTAGCTTGTATATAACAGCAAACATAAAATAAATAGAAATATTAATCAAAAATTAAGTTAATCCATCATCCATCTTGAGATGAAAAAAGTGCATCGGACAATATGGTCAATTTATATATAATCAAGTATAGCCACTTTGTCCGACAGTATCGCCGATCAAGCAAGTCAACAGAGGAAGACCGCCTGGCCCGCGTGGGCTGATATACCTGATGGTCGCTTGCTATACAGTAAGTACTATATATATTGATAATCTGACCGTAAACCAAGCGACCGCTTGATAAAGTGGCCGCCAGCCCGCACGGCCCCTTCATTGTATCAATGCCCGCAGCCGCGCAAGTATCCCCGGCCGGCGAGTGATCGGTTTCACTATGGCCGACCACGCCTCGTAAATGCAATTGAAATCCTCATATGGGAGCAGCCCAAATCCAAGATCACCCCATGCTTCACCCCAGGAATTCTTGAAAATAAATCCGAGCGTATTATAACCGGTGATTGTGACTGCATGCCCGGTCGCGCTGTCGTCGTCGGTGCCCTTCCAAAATGTGTCCGTGCTGTTGTACATGGGCAATGCAACATAAACAGGCCCCGACTCGATCAACGCACGCTTGACTCCATCGACACTGCTAAGACGTGCATACCCGGTGATTACATGTTTGCGCGCGCTCGCGTATGCACGCCGACTAGGCTCGCCGGTCATCCCATACGGGTGGAACTCCTCTGCGGACACGCCCATGCGCTTCATTATGTCAAATACGTTGCGGCCGTACATGCCGACACTTGTTCCCCTGTGGTAATAGATAAACTCGGGACTCAGTTCTGTCCGATGATGATACTCAGCGATGGCCGCGCCAGTGAAGGCCGCACATGTGCCGCGCTGGCCCTGATCCCGAACACTGTTGACGCACAGTGAGAACTCGGCTGGCAATGGGATGTTGTCTCGGGCGCTTGCCAGTTGCTCATATATCAGATCGCGGTCATCTCGTGGACTGATTAATGCCATTGCAAAATATGAATGTACTTGTATTAAATCAAAGGATTTTTATGTTCACGTATATATACCCGCACATAAAAATGTCACTGGAAAAAAGAAGTATCAATGGCAACCTCAGCCTGGACATTTCTCATACCTTGCTCACAGACATAGGTACGCTCACGCATGACCAAATTGAATCAAGCATCACAGACATTCAAGGCGATATTGCCACGGTTCAAGGAGATGTCACTGCGTTGCAAGATGATATTACCGCGATTAATACTGAACTTGGCGAAAAGGAAGTGGTCGCGCGAAAGAATCAGCCAAATGGCTATGCCGGATTGAACGCTGACACTAAGCTGGATGCGGCCCAATTGCCCAACGCCACACTTACAACGGTCGGTGCACTGACAGGATTCATTGACCCGGCTGAGTTCGGTGCGATTATCCTCGGTGCGAATATCCCCGCGGCGGTAAACACAGGTGCAATCGGGACAACTAACCGCAATGTAATAATCGGCAACAAATGTATGGGCGCGGGCACTGTCACTTCGACGGCACAGGACACCGCAATTGGACAATCCGCAATGAATAACTATGTATCTGGCTCACGAAACACATCCGTCGGCGCGTTTTCCGGCGTGAGCATTATCAACGGTTCGGGAAATACAGTTATCGGTGCAAGCGCAGATGTAGTTGGTGCTACAATTACAAATTCAATTGCACTGGGTGTTGATGCACAGGCCAAAGCAAATAATGAGTTCGCGATCGCGCCGACGATAACTCAAATTCGTGCGGAGGGTCTATCGAATGTCTCTCCGGCTGGTTATTCCAAGATGATGTTCGACGCGACTAATAAAATTATGCGACCGATGAGTGGATGTGATTTGTGGATGGCGAGGCTTGAAACAGAATATGCGCAGTCGCTTACGTCCGGTAGCGGTACTGCGAATATCAGGAATTTGACCCCACTTTACGGAAGTACATCAACTTGGCTTACTGGCACTGGAAGTACAATTACTATTCCAAGCGGCTTCCCCAACGTTGCACTTTGGGAAGTGACTACTCGAGTTTATCTCACCGATAGTGCTTCGTTGAATGCGTTGAGTCTTGATGTTATTCGCGGCGGAACTGTTTTTGCAAGATATGCGACCGGCGTCCAGTCGGGTGAATGGCTTTCGTATGGCGGCTCTTGTATTATGCAATTGACTCCGGGTCAGACTATTCAAATGCGATTGAGTTGGGTTACATCGGGTGCAACTTCAGTCACTATCAAATCTGATGCTTCAACTTACATTTACATAAAATTCCTTGGTGTGGGAACTTTGTAATCTCCTGCAACCGCACAATTATTTATGATCATTATTTTTTTTGTTTTCACTTATATACTTGTACGCACACACGCATACATAATGGTAAGAGAGAAGAACAGCATCGCGAATGGGCGCCGCCTCAACACCAGCAACTTTTACTTCACGATCAACACAAACAAGCGTGTGAAGCTCGTAGAGCAGTTGACCCCGGCCGAGCAGGCGTACTATGAACGATTTGAGAAGTGCTGGCGCGACTACTTTGACCAGCCGCCGGATGAATGGCTCAAGTTTCTGAAGCCCGGTGACAACACGGCCAACTCTATCAAGTCGATCAGCAAGATGGGCCGCGGCGAACTGCAGTCGAGCGCCCGGCAGATGATTCATGCACATGTGCTGATCGAGATCACCCATTTTACCAAACTCCACATGAACTTTGAGAAATTGCAACAGCACCTGACCGCGATCATGGGCAATAATGTTAGATGCTTCAACATCATTCCGGGCAAGGACAAGAGTGACCTGGACCGTATCCGTGCGTACATTCGCAAAGAAGAGAAGGCCGCGGACACCGAATACATCGAGTAGAGACCTAAAATCATACAAAAAAACAATATTATTTTTTGAGCATAAATATAATTGCGTTAATATAAACCGTGATAATGGTGAAGATAACAACAAACTGGGTAACCGGGGGCAAAGCATTGGGCGGCTCGGTCATCAATGATTACCAACCGGCGCCGCAACAACCTAAACACGCGCCGGCCTATTCACCGGCCGCGCCCGAGGACTTGCCACCGAGTCAAGATATTGTTGAACTGCCCGAGGTCAAGATCACCAGAGATGTTCGGGCGAACAAGCCTTTAAATGAAAATTACTCTGACTATCCCGATGACAATATCGCGAGCGATGATGAATATGATGCGCCGATGCCCGCACGGAGTCAGTTTGGTGTGGTTGAACGCCCACCAACACCTGCGCGGGTCGCACGCAAGAGCAAGATCATCAAACAAGTATCCATCGGCGACTCCTTCGCATTGCCTTCGTTCAACTACAAGGCGATTCTGGGCGGCGTGGCCGCGATCGGGCTTGTGTTTGTGCTCGGCAGCACTGGCAATGGTAGTGGGTCGTCCCGCGCCCCAGCAAAAAATAACTTTGACTATTATTATTAATTCAGTTTGGCGGAATTGCCCATTGCTTTAAAGCCAAAGGATTCATTTACCACCCCCACTTGTTTGACTTCTTCTTTGGAAGTTGTGAACGATTTTTTTTCATCATTTCTAGTAATTCAAAGTTCTTTTCACATACATCAGGGGAAACATAATTACTATCCAATGCGCATAGTATTCCAATTGTTGCATAAGCCATTTCCACAGTATCATTGGCTGAATAAATTTGATCTCTCTCCATTTGTTCTGTTATATTTAATG
>CDFE01036546.1:0-11485 GCA_000826465.1 Acanthamoeba mauritaniensis | reverse complement strand
CCCTAACCCTAACCCTAACCCTAACCCTAACCCTAACCCTAACCCTAACCCTAACCCTAAGCCCTAGGGTCGATATAGCATTTAAGAAAATCTTCGGTGTAGAAGAAAATAAGGATTTATTGATATCCCTGATTAATTCCATTGTCTCAAACGAAGACCAAGTATCAGATATTATTTTACTTAATCCTTATAAGCCGCAGAACTTCTCGCGTGATAAATTATCTATACTAGATATAAAAGCAAAAGGTATTGATGGGAAGCGTTTCAATATTGAGATACAAATTAGCGATGAAGCAGATTATGATAAAAGAGCTTTGTATTACTGGGCAAAACTCTATACGGAACAATTAGAAGTAGCCGAAGACTATTCTACTTTATCAAAAGCAATAGGAATTCACATATTAAACTTTATCTCTATTCCAGAATTAGATAAGTATCATAATGTGTTTCATATAAGAGAAAAAGAGACTGGAGAATCATACTTTAAAGATTTAGAGTTGCATACAATTGAGCTTCCATTGTTCGCTGATGGCTGTCCTGGGAAGGATGGTGCAGATTGTGCGCAGGATGGTCGAAAGTCAGTATCCGTGGTGGTTCCTTTATGTCGCGTCCGAGGTCCAACCAACAGTCTCTCATTGGACCCGAAAGAGGAAAGCCTCGACGTTGCCCCTTGCTGCCGATAAGCATAGGCTACAGCCCGTCGTTCGGCTCGAGTTGGTCGTTGTCGGAATAGTTGACCACGCCGCCCTTCTTGGCCCGTCTCGCGCGCACCCACGCAATCGCCAGGGCGCCGCCGATGACGGCCGCCACGGCCGCCACGGCCACGGGCACCGCCACGGCCACCCCCACGATCAAGCCCTCACTGGTGCCGCCACCGCCGTCGCCGTCGCCGCCGCCTCGTTGTCGACCCAGCACAAGGGACAGATCTGCGCGTCAGTCAAGATGATAGCAGCAGCGTCAGAGATGGAGGGGGGCAGGCAGGTCCTGGCAACGACCACAACAGCCCAAGTAGCATCACTGTACGCACTGTTCAGGGCACATCACGTACCGGGATCATAGTCCAGCGACGCGTTGCCAAAGTAGTCAAACGTCATGGTGACCAACGAGGCGACGCTGGCGTCGGCGCCAACGGTGCAGTTGACGCGCGCCCCCTCGGGTACCGAGAGGCCGTAGTTGAGCAGCCGGACCAGCGCGCTGGCTCGCCCGGGGTCGGCGCTGTGCGTCAGCACGGTGGTGACGTCCGCCTGCGGGGTGTGGGCCCGGGTCTCGCTGCGGTTGAACCCCGGCTCCACGCTCATGGCAAACCGCAACCGGTTGGCCCTGCACCGACGCACAACGATTGTTATTATCCCTCTCCGTGCAAGCACACTCCCCTCCCCACGAGGCCAACGCGCGGTGTTTACGTGGACGTCCAGTTCCAAAAGGCCAGCCGCAGGGAGAACTTGAGGTACTGGGGCGTCTCCGTCAGCGTCACGTTGTTTCCTGCGATGCATGGCGACAATCCCACACCGACGGTCAGTTGGGCTGCGTCCTTTGCTGGCGGCAGGTGGTGGCGGGTGGCGGGTACCGAGTGTGATGACCGTCGCGTTGGCAAAGGTCGAAAAGGTGTAGACCACCGTGGCATTGTTGTGGGCCAACGCGCTTGCAAAGACCAAGGTCGTCGCGTTGCCCGAAACCTTGCCGCTGGTGAGATTGCTCGCCGTCCAGCCTCCTGTGTGTGTGGGAGACGTTGCAGTGAGAACCAAGAAACGGAAAGAGACGGGAGGGGCCTGCTGCAGGCATAATAGAGGCCTGGGTGTTGGGTGGCGAGACCGTCTTGCAGCGAGGCGCGTTGCACGACGGTGCCGTTGGGCGCGATCTCGTCGAGGCTCGCAAAGCCGAATCGCACGGACCGACTCTGGTCCACCGCTGGTGTCGCTCCTAAACGCGGATGTCCCCCGTCCCGTCCCGTCCATGAGATAGTGCAAGGTCAGTCGTCTGAGGCGAATGGATCGGGGGAGCGGGTGCACGGCAACCTAGCACTATGGGACCCGTACCGCCATCCGGTCTGATGGCCACGCTGGGCGTGGTCAGATTAAACTCGACCTGGAGCGCTTGGACCGATGGACTCGGGAGCAGGGCCGGACATACCCCTGATCGATGAGAGAGAGAGAGAGCCCCACCAGCGTCGGCATCCGCATCACAGGGGGTTGTTTTTGTTGCATTCACACTAACACCATCACGCCACGCATCCACTCCCTCTTGGGCCACGAGCGCACGTACCAGAGGAATTTTGGCCCGTGATCGTCAGGACGGGGAATGGCCCCACTTGGCGCCAAGGAGCCAAGCCCAACGCATTGAGGTCGATCCCTGCAGCAGTAGGCCAATATGATGATTAACACAAACGCACGTTGGCCTCGGGATGCACCATCGCGGAGCAGGGAGTTATGGGTTGCGCGTGCCACAAGAACGATCGCCCCCAATGGTGATGTTCACGGAGCCGTATTGGTTCCACGCTCCGCCAGTACCAAAATAAATGCCTGACGGGGGCCAAATCGTGAGTAGCAAGCAGCCACAGTGCTTACCGCGTGCCTGCACAGTGCATTGGACTTGCGCACATACCGTAACCTGCTGAACCCGAGTTGGTGATAGCGATGGCGCCATATTGGTTCCATTTTCCACTACCACCGAAATACACGCCTGGGAGGAAGAGAGTCAAACCGATGGTGTGAGTAGCAAGAGGCCGGATGGACGCGTCAAAGTGCTCCCTCGACCCCTCACTCCACGCATGCGCAATGCATGGTCATTACCTGCTGATCCGGTGCTGTTGATGGTGACAGTGATGGCGCCATATTGGTTCCATGTTCCACTGCCACCAGCAAAATACACACCTGAATTGGGGAGGCCAATTCAATAATGGTGAGTGCGGCCATGTATGCGTAACGGTGGGTTCCCCCATACCAGAACCTGTTACCGTAGTGGTGGTGGTGACAGTGCCGTTCTGGTTCCATGTTCCACCACCTCCAGCAAAAAACACACCTGAATAGGGCCAACCTGATGGTGAGTGGCAAGCAGTCGTGTGTGCTTCAAAAAGTGCTCTCCTCTCCCAACCCGCGCGCTATTGAAGAGTGCATTGGCCCCGTCATGCACGTACTGTAACCTGATGAACCCGTGCTGCTGTTGGTGGTAATGGTGATGCCGCCGTTTTGGTTCAGTGTTCCGCTAGCCTCGAAATACACTCCTGAATGGGGAGGGCCAACTCAATCATGTGTGAGTGGAAAGTAGATTGGCCCCGTCACACGCGTACCGAAAACTGATGATCCCGTGCTTGTGGTGGTGATGGTGATGGTAGTGACACCACTACCATATTGGTTCCATGTTCCGCCACTTCCAGCACCAGCAAAATACACGCCTGAATGACCGGAGAGAGGAGGGCCAACCCAATAGTGTGAGTGTCAAGCAGCCATGCGTGCACTTTACAAGTGCTCCCCCAGTGCGTTGGCCCTCTATTCGTGTATCAAACCTGACGATCCTGTGCTGGTGTTGATGGTGATGGTGACACCACCGTGTTGGTTCCACACTCCACTGCCGCCACTAGCAAAACACACGCCTGGAGGAGACATCATGTGTGAGTGGCAAGCAGCCATACACGAACTTTACAAGTGCTCTCCCCACCACCTTTGTGCATCGGCAGCGCATTGGTCATGCTGTATATGTACCATACACATATGATCCCGTGCTGGTGGTGATGGTGACAGTGCTGTTCTGGTTCCAGGTTCCTCCGCTTCCGGCAAAATACACGCCTGAATGGAAAGGAGGATCAACCCAACCATGCGTAGGGTGGCAGGCAGCCATGCGTGCTATACAGGTGTTCCCTCCCAACCTCACCACGTCCGCCCGCGTAGTGCCTTAGCCCTGCTGTGCACATACCAGCAACTGGATATCCCGTGCTGCTAGTGGTGACAGTGATAGCAGCGAACTGGTTCCACGTTCCGCTGTGCTCAAAGTACACCCCTGAATGGAGGAGGGGAGGGATGAGAGCCAACGCGATAGTGTGTGAGTGGGAAGCATCCGATCGATCTTTAAAAACCGCTCCTCGCCCAGCGCCTGAGCAGTGCATTGACCACTCACGTACCAGAACCCCCTGACCCTGTGGTGGTGATGGTGGCGGTGCCGTTTTGGTTCCACGTTCCGCCGCCGCCAGCACCAGCAAAGTACACGCCTAAATGGGAGCGGCCAGCCCAATCGTGTGGGAGGTAAGAAGCCATTACAAGTGCCCCCCTCCAACATGTGCCCAGTGCGTCAGCCCTGCCATGCATGTACCAAAACCTCCTGCCCCTGTGCTGGTGCTGGTGATGGTGACATCACCGCATTGGTTCCATGTTCCGCTGTGTCCATTCGCAAAATACACACCTGAACATAGGAGGGTCAGAGTACAAGTGCACCCACCTTCAACCCCTTGCGCCTACTACTGCATAGGCCGTGCACACCATGGTACCATGACTTAAATGTTCCGTGCTGTTGGTGGTGATGGTGACCGCGCCCTTTTGGTTCCACGTTCCACTGCCACTCAAAAAGTACACGGCTGCAAGGGCAGCGCCAACTCAATGGTGTGAGTGGATAGAAGCAATACGTACCAGTCCCCCTCAATGCGCCTGCGCGATGCGATGGCCGTACCAGGACCTGATGGTCCCGCGATGCTGTTGGTGGTGATGGTGATGACGCCGTTTTGATTCCACGTTCCGCCGCCACCAAATTGCACGCCTGGAGTAGGCCAATCCGATCATGTGTGAGTGGCAAGCATATCCCTCCCCCCCAACGCGCCTGCACAGTCCCATTGGCTGATGGCATACCAGAACCTGATCCTGTGATGTTGGTGTTGGCCATGTTGATGGCGACAGCGCCATTTTGGTTCCATGTTCCGCTGTCAGCACCAAAAAATTGCACGCCTGAATGGTGGGAGAGGGTCAACCAGTTGGTGAGCGCCTGATGGCATGTGGTCATGCATTGCAGAAAGTGCCCTCCCCCATGACATGCAGTGCGTTGGCTGCGCAGTACAAGTACCATAATCTGCCGACCCCGTGATGGTGATGGTGCCATATTGGTTCCACGTGGCGTTGCCAAGTACACGAATGGCTGGCAAGAAACGAACATCCAATGAGTTTGGCAAACGAAACTGGGCATAGGAGAGGAGGTGCACGATACGCGCTTCATTCAGCACGAAGGAGCCGTTCATCACCCAGCCATTGGAACTGACGCTCATCCAGGCCTGAGAAAGGCCCGGGCCATTCACGTGGACATCGCCGCCTGTTGTCCTAAAAAAAAATCAAGAAATTGTGAAAGTAAGTATGACTAAAGGAAGGGAACAGAAGGGAGGGGGGCCATTGGGTACGTCATGGTGAGCGGGTTGCCTATGCTGGTGGCCGGTTCGGTGTAGTAGCCTGCTTGCACAAGGATGACGTCGTCTGCAAGGGCCGCATTGACGGCTCCGGCGATGGTCGCAAAGTTGCAGCCGAGAGGACACACCGTCACTTTGGGAGGAGGAAGGTCAATAACTGGGCCATTCCCAGGATTGATTGTGAATCGCAAGATACAGAATATATTGCAAGCCAAAGAAGGGCGGACAGACAGGAAAGAAGACACAATGGGTTCAAAGAAGAAGGAGCGTATTCACCTGTGGAGCCGGCGCTCGGGGTGGGAGTGACCACGACGCACATTGCCAATGCCACCAGGGCGCTCACAACCGACAAGCGGGCGCCCTGAATGGACGTTGGTCCGCAAAGGAGAGGCATTGGTGTTAACAACGGGCAGGGTTGTTGGAAAAAGAAAGACAGAGGCTTGTAGCGTGTAGCAAAACCGCCAATCAGCACGCTGGCTGCCCGGTATCCCTAGGGATCACCTAGCGATCCCGCCAAAAAAAGAACCTTGCAACCAAGAAAAACTCCGGCCCCCCTCCACAAAACTACTGCTCGTGGCGAACGTAGTGCTTGCTTGAGTCTCTCGTCGTGCTGAATTGCTGCATGAACTTGAGCAAGAGCGTGAGACCGTCGCACGGCTTGTGTGGCGTCGAGAGTGCTGCCTCTTGCTCTTTCGGCCGCTGCAACAACGACGCGGGATGTCGGGGCCAATAGGCGCATGTTGGCTGTTTTCTACCCGCCAATTAGAAACTACCCATTCCCATGGCGACCAGTGCAAAGTGAGAAATTCCCGCGTGCCAAGGCCTTTCCTTTCTTTGATCGGACAGGTCGGCATAAAATAGAAATTTCAGGCATGTTGAACACAGCAAGTTCAGCAAAATGGGCCAATAGCAGCAGCCAGCTGAACCAGAAGACTTGGACTCGGTTCTACTCCATATGTTGTTGTTGCTCCTCACTTCATTCACTACGGCAGCCTCTACACCAACGGCATGGCCTGGCCGAACCTCTTTCAAGGAGCCCCAGACGCAAAGTGGTGAAGCCCCAGAAGCCAACCGGCGTCCCAGCCGCCACCTGCAACCGAGTGAAGCCCACAGCGTCCCGCTGGATGGAGCAGAACGGAAGGAGAAGGGGAAGGAGCAAGTACGTGGCTTCTCGCCCACCTCTTGGCAGTGAGGGCTGCCCGGCCCCGATGACGTTGGCGCAGTCTCCGCACTTGAAGCAGTGTTCGTGCCCTTGGCGCCAACATTGGTGGGCACGCGCACGGACGTGAGGGAGCACAACCATCACCGCTAGCAGGCGCCCAAAGGACCGGTGGGCCTGGCGACACATGACTGCGTGAAGAAGTACTCTTAAAGCGGCCGTCGGTGAAGAAGCGCAGCACGGCGATGTCCTCGTCGACGGGCTAGATGGCAAAGTGGTGGGTCTCGCGCTGCTCAGCCGGGCCGGTGGTGGCCGCGGTGGTTGTGGTGTTGGTGGTGGTGGTAGTGGTGGTGGTGGTGTAGGAGAAGCGCTTCTCGTTGCCGTTGAGATTATATCATTGGGCCTGACAGATAAGGTTTGGCGCTATCTTTCTCGCCCTCCCTTCACACAGACGCCACCGCCCTGACCTACCTACCGCTACCCCCCGCCTCCTCCGGAGTGACTTGAGGCTGTGCTGGGTGGTGTCGGGCTTGTGAGGGATGATTACTGAATTTATGAACACGCAGCACCCCTCGAAGGTGGGGCCTTCAGAAGGGACTCTTGCACTTGAGTGGCTTCTCCTTTGGCCATGGCAGCAGTTTTGCCTGGCATCATGATATAGTGTAAAAAACGTGTAAATAAAACTATTTCACCCTAACCCTAAATCCTCTATCCCAAAATCACATTCATGAAACAGTAAGAAAAGTCGACATGCTATCTGCCCTATCCCACACATGTGACACACTCACCACACCACACACACATGCCCTCCCCCCTCAGATAAAATGCTCTTTCTCTCTCCATGCCAATGCTGTGCAAGCATACCACTCCTTGCTCACTGGTATTATACCATTCCCATCATCATGGTATCATGGGCAGCTGCATGATGATACCATGGTATCACCAAACTGCACTTTTTAGCTCATTTGTAGATGTGGACAATGTCCAGGTTGTCAAATGTGTCTGCCCACCATTGCTTGAAGGAGCACTGACCTCATTCATCCAGTTTGCAGCCATGGTGCTTGTCTCACTTGCTCCCACACCAATGGGTCTCCTTGATCAAAACAGTGACCTTGTCTCAGGGGGTGCCAGTGAGTTCCCTTGCTTGACAGTACTCCACCAAGCTGTTCTTGTGGGGGTTTGGCCAAACTCCCTGGAATCTTGGTACAACACTTGCTCCCACCTTCATGCCACCCTCACTTACATAGCTGGTAGTGAAGTGGTGCATGGTCATGGTGGCCAACAGAGATGTCAGGTAGCTCATGCACTGGAAAGGAGCCAACAAACCTCCAGTCAGGGTACAGGCAAGATGCTGGATGCACCATGAGGGAAAGGAGAGAAGGCAAAAGCTTAAACTCCTGTGTTGTCATTTTCCCATGACCCCCTACCTGTGGATTGGCCAGCAATGAAATTTCACCAGGAGCATTGAAATTTCACCAGCAGTCCTTTGGTGCCTTTTTAAGGTACTGGGCACAAATGAGTGTGGTGGTGAAATTTCAGATTGAACTGGTCAGAATTACTATTTTCGCGCCAACGCTGCATGTTGTTGGCCAACCACTCTCTGCCGTTTTTGGCCAGGTAGTGAAGCGCGTCCTTGAGTCCATCGGCGGCGCGGGACCAGAAGTCGAGATTGTTCAAGGGGGGGGGGGGGGCGAGAAAAAAAATATTCGACAAGCCTCTCCTCATCGAGGTTCTCAACGCAGAGCTGCATGAGCACGTCGACGTTCTTCGGTGCTTTTTCGGCCCCGCTCCTTGCACTCTTTTTTTGAACTTGACGGAGTTGACCGCGAGCACAGATGGACCTTCCTCACGCCCTTCTCACCGACGACGCCGAAGGAGAAGACGTCCTCGTCGACGGTTGTTTCCCCAAGCACCGCGGGCTGCCTCCTCGGTTTGCCCTGGCTGCCGGTGATCCGCTCGCTCCAACACAATCTGCCGGTGTCCTTCGTTGGATATCTGGGCGTCGATCTGATCGTCGGAGCCGGGCGTACATGTTGGCGACGTTGCTGCTGGTGGACTGGTGGGCGGAGCGCGGCTGGCATGGAGGCTCAGAGGTGGTGACATGTTCCTTCTGAATACCGGGCGAGGTCAAGGAGGACCACCACCATAACATAGCCCATAGAGACAAACAACATAGGGAATGGGCCTTCATTCACACGAATCAAAAAAACTTGAAGTTGAACTGGAACTGCAGCGCCGGGAGGCCGTCCCTGCTGTAGAGGGTGCACACCGGCCAGTCCGCCCAAGCATAGCGCACGCCGATGGCGTAGAAAGCACCGGAGGGCGGCGGAGCAAAGACCTCCACCGTGCTGGCGTCTATGATGGTGGCCTCAGCGTTGTACCACTCGTTGTTGTTGAAGAGTATCTGGAAGCCCGCACACCTCTGCTCTCTCCCATCATTCATGGCACAAACCGTGTCAGGAGTGGGCCAGAGGAGAAGAAGAAGAAGAGGACGCACGTTGCTGTCGTTGGGGGAAAGGGGACAGCTGTTGGCGCGCATCACGAGACCGCTTGCGATGGTGCGCGGGTCAAAGTGAACGCGCACGAGGCTCGCCATGTCCTCCACCAGACTGGCGTTCAGGGCCCTCGGGTTCTGCAATGACCACAACAACAAAAAAAAAAAAAAAAACCATCAAACGATGATGTGAGCTGTGACAAAACCATCGAAAAAGGCGACAGCAAAGGCATACCAGGTATTCGACGTTCTTGTCGCCGTAAGCGATGTGACGAGCCACCAGGGACAAGCGGCGACCAACCTCTTGCTTGTTGCGCGGGTGGATGTTGCCTGTGTGGCGTGACATGTGGGCATCGAAAAGGTTAGAGCGCTCTCGCCAAGACGAGATGAACAGGGGGAAAGGAAAAAAGAGAGGAAGTGTGCCTTCGGGCGAAGCAGCATCGCCGAGATCGATGGCCGTGGCCATGCCCACGTCAACCAGTCTCAGGGCCTGCTCTTGTGCCGCCCTCATGTCGGGGATGGCAGTTGTCCCTGAATGGTGTCAACGAAAGTAAGCGATCAACTCATCTCCAGAGTGAGCATTGCAGGGAGGGGGAGGGGGGAGCAAGGAGTCGTACTGCCGATCCAGGGAGCGAGCTGCACAAAGAGGAAGGCGAGGTCTCCACCGTTGCGGGCGAACTGGGCGCGCCAGTCATTGATCATGGCCGGGAAGGCACAGCCATAGAACTTGGCCTGCTCCACGTTGGACTCTCCCTGGTACCAGATCACGCCTGCTCGAGTTCCCGACTTAGAACACAGGTACATGACCAGCCAAACTGAAGGAGGGAAGGGGGAGAGGGGGGAAAAGGGGGGTGAACGAACCCTTGAAGCTCATATCGAGGAAGGGGACGATCATGGTGTTCCACATCGCTGAGGGCTTGTTCGGGTCCACACCGACGGCCAGCTCCTTGGCGGGCTCTGCATGAAAGGGCCATGACGTCAACGAAAACAACGACATAGAAGAGGACAACAAAGACAAAGACGACGAAGACAAAGACGATGATGGTACCCTCAAATGCCTTGCACTTTTCGAGGGTGTGGGGGCTGGTCCAGGCCTGCACGGTGGTGCCGCCCCAGCTGGAGGAGACGAGGCCAATGGGCACCTTGTACTGGTCGTAGAGCTCCTTGCCGTAGAACCAGCAGACGGCTGAGAAGTGGGTCCAGGGCTGGCCGTTGATCGACGTCGCGTTGGCCACGCTCCACGGCTGGGTCGTGGGCTTCAGGGGGGGCTGGGGCTGCGCCTGGCGGGTGAACAGGCGAATGTGGGGGTAGTTGTTGGCCAGCGCGATCTCCTGGCTGGCATTGAAGGCCATGTTGACAGTGAACTGCATGTTGTTCTGTCCACTGCACAGCCACACGTCACCAAAGTAGACGTCGTCCAACACCACCTTGTCTGTTTTTTGTTTTTTAAGATTATGTAAAAGGTTGTTGGTTAGCACAAGCATCACGCCGAGCGGTTGAGATGCATACGATCGGGAGAGGTGACGACGATGGTGTAGGGGCCGCCAGCCGGCGTGGGCGGGAGAGCAAGGACCCACTTGCCGTCGTATCCCGAATACGTGGTGTACATCTTGCCGGCGAACCCGATGCGCATAAACTCTTTGGGAGCTGTATGTCCCCAGATACGCGAAACGAGTGGTGCCTTTGGGGTTTTGTTCAAAAGAACGAATAAGCAGATCTGTTTTTAAAAAAGTGCAGAAGAGAAGACGAGCAGCAGTGTGGCAGTACCCTCTGCAGAACCATGTGTGACCCAAGTTTGTCCGAAATCAGCTGCGCCTGGCAGGCCACAGCGACAAGAAGGCAGAGCCCAAGCACAACGAGAGCGTGCGCAGGCGTGGCCATCGTTGTTGTTGTCAGCTGTGTGGTTGGCGGTGTGGCCCCGCAGAGGCCTCGCGCCGAAACCACGGACTGGGACGCATTTCATTTCACATGCCATTTGCGAGTTTCTGCAGCCTATCTCACAATTTTCTAAGTCTGAAACGTTGGCTGTTTCTGAAACGTTTTGGTTTGCATTTCAACTCCCCTCATTGTCCACGCACAACAGTTACAATGCGTGTTACAAGTACATGATGCGTGGCGAGCTGGGGACATGGAGGAGGAGGACGAGGGCTTGACCATGGAGCTAAGGAATGAACTCCTCCAGCTCCTCATAGAGGACAGTGTTGGCGAGGACAATGCTGCGCTCCTCATTGACTTCACCTTCACCCCACTTACACCCCCCCCCAGTGATGGACACATCAGCCCTGCTGTAGGTGCTGTCCCCGCCACAGCCCCTGCTGGCAGCTGCGTGCCCTCACTCATTCTCTGCCATGGGTATGTATGCTCCTGCCCCGCCCACAACTGTCATCGTGGGGTGGCGTGGCGTGGCGTGGCGTGGCGTGGCGTGGCGTGGCGTGGCGTGGCGTGGCGTGGCGTG
>CDFE01036503.1:0-10397 GCA_000826465.1 Acanthamoeba mauritaniensis | reverse complement strand
TGGCCGGCGCACGCCGTGCCGATGAAGCCCTGGTCGGCTCTGTTGGCTTCCACGGCGGCGCCCAGCCAGAGGCGCAGGCACCCGTCGTCGCCTGCGCTGGCGCGCGGGTCGAGCTGCGCTGCGCCGAGCCCCGAGAGCGGGCCAAAGATGCCCAAGCGAACCGAGAGCAAGACGGAGACCTCGCCGGTGGCCAGGCTGCGCCTCTTCACGCTCACATCAGGAACCGAGGCGTCAAAGGCCAAGACGATCAGGTCGCCGGTGACGGGTTCGACGGCCTGGAGCCTGATTTGCGTCATCTTGTAGTACTCGCCGATCCAGAAGCACTCGACGCCGCCGCCGTCCATGCGCGCGCGCATCACTCGCCCCTGGGATGTGTCGCTCCAGTAGATCCAGCCGCGCACGTCGTCCACCAGCACGGTCTTGCTGTTGGCCAGCGGCACCAGCAGCACCGTCGCCACGTGATCGAGGAACTCGAGGTGCGCCACACGCGTGTCGAGCTGGAGGCGCTCGGTCCAGTAGAAGAGCCCCAGGGCAGAATCGACCCAGAAGGCGCTGGCGTTCACGTACTCCGCGTGGATGGGCCGATGGGTGAGACGCTGACCGGTTCCGTCGGAGCGTGCGGTCCACACCGAGGAGCCCTCTCGGTCTATGAAGTAAACGAGGCGATCTGGGTCCTGCATGTCGATAAGGGCCGCCGCCGGGGGGATCGCACGCAGCACCTCACCTCGCTTGACAGAGAACTCGAACACGACCGGTTGCGAGCTGGAGATGCTCCTCGAGGCCAGCTGAGCGACGTACAGTTCGCCGCCCGCAGCACTCGCGGCTATCCCGTCGAGCGCCACCGCGTCCTGTTGCTTCCACACGCTCGTCGCCAACTTGCGCACATCGGCCACGAAGATGGTGGGCACGTCCTGCCAGTAGGTGCCGGTGAAGTAGACCCG
Source organism: Acanthamoeba mauritaniensis (assembly GCA_000826465.1). Taxonomy (NCBI): domain Eukaryota; phylum Discosea; order Longamoebia; family Acanthamoebidae; genus Acanthamoeba; species Acanthamoeba mauritaniensis. The sequence continues at coordinate 9,456 of CDFE01036503.1, read as the reverse complement.
CTGCAGGCCAGCGTCGTAGGCCGTGCTCTTCACTCTGCTGTAGTTGGGCGCGGCGACGACGCGGCGCATGGCGGTGCCGTTCCAGTGGCATACCGTCGAGGTGCTCCAAACCGCCCAGAAGGCCGGCGGCACGACCGAGGCGTTGGCCGGCGACGGCGGGTCCAAGTGTAGCGCGACGGGGAGGCCAGCGCCGCAGGGCGAACCGCTCAACCAGTCGGCAAGCCGGCGGGCGTCGGTGCCGTCGAGCGCGGCCGACCAGAGCTCGATCTGGGAAACGTGATTGTTCCCTGTTACCTTGGTGCGCACCCAGTGAATGCGCTGGCGCAGGGGGTCAGTGGCGAAGGCCACGACGGAATCATTGATCAGAGGCTCGATCGGTGAGTAGGGAGCTGGCGCGGAATGGTGCATGACGCCGCGGCCGATGCCTGTCGCGGTACGGAGGTAGAGCAGCCCGGCGTCGGGGTCGATCTGCATGTGCTGCGGGGCGTAGTCATCCGGCAGCTCGCTGTCGCGGAGCTGATGGAGCACCTCGAACGAGTTGCTCAGGTTGGGCTGCGGCGAGTCGGGCTCGGCGAGCTCGAAGCGCACCACGGTGTAGCTGGGCTTGTCGATGGCATAGAGCTGGCGGCGCGGGGCATCGACAGCTATCGCGACGAGCCGGGTGTGCGGATTGAGATGAAGATCGAAGCAGGTCAAGTTGGAGGACATGGCCGGGCCGAGCGGACAGCGGAGGAGCGTCTTGCCGGTCGGATCGCTCAAGAAGAGCGTCCTGTGTTGCGGGTCGAACTGAACGCGTGTGGGGAGGCGAGCGAAGAACGAAGCGAGGAGCGTAGACGAGCTGTCCGATGATGGGGACCGGAGCGTAGTGGCATAGAGAGAGCACGATGGGTACGTGCCGCCGAGGCACTCGAGCTGGTACAGGACGCGGTTGACCGGGTCGGAGGCGAGCGACACCGGAGGGTAGCGCCTCAGCTGAGTGAGGGGACATGAGTAGGCCAGCACCGACTTGGGGGGGCTCCCCTGGGGCGCGTCGAGCTCGGCCTGGTAGATGGCGCAGCCAGGCCTGTTGCCCTCGCTGTAGAAGATGAGGCGCTGCTTGACGTCGAGGGCGAAGGAGCTGATCGTGGTTGCCGGTCTCGTGCGTGCGTAGACCGCGGGACGGGACCCGTCGAGCTCAGACCTAAAGACCATGCCGTTCGCAAGGTAGTAGAGCTTGCGACCCACGGGGTCGGTCGCCACGGCGGTGCCATCGGCCTGCAGCCCAAACGAGCTGACCAGGACGCTCATGTTGCCTCCGCTCACGTCGCCATCGACGCGCAGGACCTCGCCCGTGTTGGGGAAGTTGCGTGCAAAGTAGAGCTGATTGCGCGAGTTGATGGCCAGGTTGGACGAGGCGTAGGTGTACGGAGTGATCTGGCGCGTGGCCGGGAGCCAGTCGTTGGCCTGGCGCGTGACGAGGGCTCCGTTCTCCAGGTACCACATGCGGCAGCTGCCCGGGTCCATGACCAGCCCGGTCACGCTGTTGCCCTGGGCTTCGGCCAACACGGTGAGGTGGTTGACGGGCGGGAGCAGAGGGGCGGCGTAGAACCGAAGCTTGGCAGCGAACAGCAGCAGGCGACCTCCACGGCTGAGGAGAGAGTCGCTCTCGCCTGGCTGTACAAGGCCGAGCGCCACGAGCGGCTCGTCCGCGGTGAGCCGGATGAAGCCCTGGGTGAGTGCCGTGCCGTTGTTGCGGAGGCGAGCGACGCCCCTCCTCCTGTCGGCGACGTAGATCCAGCCCTGCCCGTCCTCCGCCAGGCCGGTCGGGTCGTCAGTGGCGGTGGACAGCTGCAGCACGGTGCCGTTGCCCGATTCGGGCGTGAGTGGCAGGCCGAAGGCGGTGAGATCGAAGAAGCTCCTTGAGGCGCGCTGGCTCGTCAGCACGAGCAGCCTCGGCGACCCGCTCCCCGCCGGCGCGCTGGCGCCGAGCGCAAGCACCGGAGGGTTGATCGATCCGGATTGTACACGCGTGAGGTTGCGCGCCACACCCAGCCCGGAGCCGTCCGTGCGCACGCTCCAGACAGCGGTCACGGGCCAGTCGTTGCCATCCCTGATGGCCAGCCCCACGTACAGTGTGTCGCGGCTGGCGTCGAGGGCAAGGTCGCCCAGGAGACTGCCACCGTACGGTCGATACGGCAGCTGCGCGAAGACGGGGAGCTGCGCCAGTGCCGTTGGCCCTGGCAGGTCGAGCGACACGACCCGCACGCTGCCGCCCGTGTTCTCGGCGAAGAAGGCGACCCGTCGGGTCCAGTCCACAGCCACGCCGCCCAGCGGGCCAACAGGTGCCACCAGCTCGCGGGCGTAGACTACGGAGTCGCTGGTGTCGTTGATGTGGGCGGAGCTAGCGAGGCGGAGGCCTAGCAGGACCAGACGCTGGTTGCTGAAGCCTACGACCAGCTCTATGACCGACGGGTCGTTCCTGCTGGGGGCGGCGGTGCTGAAGGAGGCGTCGCCCTTGGGCACGAGCGAGAAGGCCAAGCGCGAGGCGTTCGATGTCGAGGTCGAGGCGTTGATCACCAGAAACCCGTCCCCTCCGGTCGCAGGCGTGAGCAGAGTGAGTGACGAAGGCGACCTAGAGCCCTCGCGGTTGGTTCCTCCGCGGTCGTGCGCTGCCGCAAGCCCCGATAGCAAAGAGACAAACAGCAGGACGACAAGCAGTGCGCGGTGGCCGCGGCAACAGCGCGCCATTACAGTAGCCAGACACTGCTGTGTGGGGTTTTGCTGTGGTTGAGCTCCAGTTCTCCGAATATATTTGTTGCTGTTTGCTCATTGAGTCGACACATTTCCTGGTGCGCGTACAGGTGCGTTCACCCAAAAGTAATAGCCTGGCGCGCAAAGTGGAGATTTTTGTGGCATCATTCCTCCTGTGCATGTTGTGTGTTGGTGATTGAGGCAGTGCGTCTTGTAATGGTAGTTGGAGCAGTCCAAGTTGGCGCAAAGAACACATGCAAACACCATTGACAGAAGCAGACAGGCAGAGGAAACACCCACGCGCACGTGTTCTTCTCCGTCTGCTTTTGTCAATGCCCCTTTTCAGCTCATCTACAGTTGGAGAGAAACAGTGACAGGAGACAAAAGTATAACTAGTAAGTAGCACTCCGGACCAATGGGCCATTGCTGAGGGCTTGCCTCATGATCATCTACTTGATCGTGGTCTTGTGATTGTGCAGAAGCAGATGGTCCATGAGGGTTACCACCTGCGACGGGGTTGGACAGCCAATGGGCTGTCCAATCATGGCAGCCAATGGGTGCTGTATGTGTTGTTCAAGATATTCTTTGGTTTCCTGATCTTTGTTCTAAGCAAGCAAGCAAGAAGAGCCGCAGACTGCCCCGCTCAGCTCAGCCACCATCATGTCTGTGCCAGTTGTGACCCTCCTCCCTCTGGTCTTCTTACTCGGTGACGCGTCCTCCCCAATCCACACGCCAGCCAACTATAAGAGCAAAGTGAGGCTTGTACTGACTAGAGAATCCTGACTCATAGGTTCGTGCGTTTGTACGGCTGTATTGGGGCTCACCATCAATGCCCAGGGGGAGTCCACGTCAGGCGTCATGTGGAGCCAGTGCAGTGAGGGTACCGTACCTAACAACCCCAACTCCACACCCTCCTCGCGGCTTTGCGATCTTGCGATCTAGCACTAACCCGTCGCCTTGACGACCAATTTTGGCCTAACTTTATTTATCTACAGCTTTCCCCTACAAGACGGACAACGTGCTGCTGAGCTATAAGGGGGTTCCCCTCATCGCGTCAGCCTGGGCCAGCCTGGCGTCGGGTGCGGCGAGCTTCGTCAGCTGCGACGGCGAACAGCCGCAAGCCCTCGTGCCCCCAGGGACGCTCCAGCTGCCCCTCGCCGCCCACGCCATCGTCATCGTCTACAACGTCCCCAACGTCACCGCCTCCTTGGTACTTGCCTTTTTCCCGCAGTTTCCCAGTTTCGGGGAGGCAATAGCTTTACACATGCGTTCCAAGCAGCAAGAGATCTGTCGTCAATAAGAGAGCTCTTAGTTCCGATTGGTTACAATGAAAAATCTATTTGTATCCCTGCAGACTCTCGACGGACCAACGCTGAGCCGAATCTGGTCGGGCAACATTACCAAGTACAACGACCCGCAGCTAACGGCCCTCAACCCCGGACTGCCGCTTCCCGACCATGACATCACCCTGGCCTACGTGTACGCACACTTCCCTCTTACCCTTCGAGAAAACTACTACTTCTTAGTCAGTCGTCAACCCCACACCTCACCCCAACCCTCGACAGGCCGACGGACGACGGCATCTCCACGCTGTTCAAGAGGGCTCTGGCTTCGTTTGGTGACGCGTTCAAGAGCTCCAACTTCTCCTTTGACGATCTCTTGCCTGTCTTGCAGAAACGGACCTACCGAGCGGCGAATATGACCGACCGCCTCAACTACGCTGTGGTACGGACCGCACTGTGATACGCGCACCACGAGACACACATACACATACATACCATGCGCGCAGTTTTTTAACGCAAGAGAACGCGTGGCAAACGACAGAACAACGAGTACGTGATGACCTACGTAGAGCGTTCCAACACCTACAAGCGAAGGCTGCCCTTGGCGAACATGATAAACAAAGCCGGCAACAACATTACACTCAACGCAACCGCTGCCAAGAGCGCCATGGAAGACTACAGTGCCGTCGTTCGTTCCGGTAGAGCCACGCACTTCAGCACGATACTGTCCGCCGTGCTTTTTTACTGACTCACTACTTCCTTGGTTTTTTCCGATGCAGGCAATCTGGTCACTGACATATTCAACGGTCCCGGCGCGCTCTCGTGGCCGATGACCTTTGTGATCGTGGCGGCCACCCGGCAGGAGTTCAATTCGTCGGTGACCGACTGCACGACGGTGTCATCGATGGCCGACATCTTCAGCTGGATGCAGGTCAACAACCAGATCTCCACTGCCATCGCCCGCGGCGGCGCGTTCACGCTTACGACAGTGTACTACAAGCGGATGATCGATGGGTTGGGCAGCATCAAGTGCGGCGGTGTGCGTGCCTTCAACTCGTCGTATCTCATCGGCGAGGGCACGGAGATCAACACCGTCAGCGATTGGATTCAGGGCTACAACGGCAACACCTTCACGCAGAAATACTTCTCCGTGCCCTCGGTGAAGGCCATCGAAGACTTGGATGCCGGCGACATCGACTTTGCCATCGGCCTACCCTCTGGGTATGAATACGTCGATCCCCCCCTCCCTATCATCATTTCCGGTTAGAGCGTTGTGGGACCGCAGTGGCTAATGCACGCTCACGTATCAAGTAGAATAACACCGTCGTCGAACAAGCGCAGCGAGAATATGGACGGCGTTGAGGCCTTCCCCGGCGCCGCCGCCGCTGTGATCCCCGTCTACAACGTACGTGTAGAATCAACCACTAACCCACCTCACTAAAGCACACGTTAACCTCTTTCTTTATATGCAGATCCCTGAGCTTCAGGACTCTTCTCCATTGGTGCTAAGCATCGATGTTCTTGTCGAGATCTACCTCGGCCGAGTCACCTCGTGGAATGATGCCTTGGTGCGCCTCCGACCAAGAGGAGATGAGGCCGTACGGGAAACAGCGGCTGACGTGATGTGATGTGGGGGGGGGGTGGCGTGGGGTTAAAAAAACGCGCTCCAGATTCAAGCTCTCAACCCCGGCGTCGTTCTCCCCGAGCAGCAGATCGTGGCGATCATCTCTACATCGAACTCAAGTACCTCTTCCTCCCTTCTCCCTTCACCTCAGCAACAGTGGAAGCCGAGCGACCACCAACGTTTCTTCCTTTCTTTTTTTCGACAGCTGTGACCTTGGCTGTCACCAACGCTCTCGCCAAGCGAAGCCAAGAGTTCAACGCGACGGTAAGCCAATTTCCTTTTTCTTTTTCTAAATAGGAGAAATTGTGTTTACTTTCCTTTTTCAACTTACCTCCATGGCCGACATCCCTCGTTGCAGGTGAGCTCGGGCCTGAGCGTCACTTTCCCGATCCAAGCCCTGAATCACACCATCAGCGGCCCTTACTCGATCGGACATCTGCTTGAGTTGGCTGGTACGACCCGGCTGTCCCTGACCGTAAAAGCCATTCCCCCCCTCCCCAATATCAACGCCACCAGGTGGCAACGTATAACGCCGAGCTTTACTGCCCTCCCCCTCACAACAGGTCTTACGCCATACTCGCTCGCTTGGACCCTTAGCGGCAACAGCAACGTCAACATCACCTTTGCCTCACTCCTCAACACGGCGGGGACCCAGGCTGTGGCGGCCACGGCCTCGTCCGTATATGCTGCTGTGTCCGATCTATCGCAGACCAGCGTCGGCATCATTGGTCAGTTCACTCTCTCTACCCATCCTACGGCATGGCCGATCGTGACGAGCCTGCCCTTCCTGCTGCGGCTGGGTTCCGAGACTTTGGACTGCTTGAAGACCAAGACTCTCATCAACTGGATCTATTGGACGCAGACCGAGAGCCAGGCCTTCCTCCTGGCCGAAGGGTATGTACAGTGAGAGTGCTATGACAGTGTGCGCCAATATTGATGTTCTGTGATGAACGGACACCAAAAACACACTTTTGCCAGGTCGGGCACCATCTCCGCTGGGCAGGTGCCTTTTATCCAGCGAAGCACTCTCTCCTCGCTTTCTGCCGTGCGCCCTCAAAACTCTTGCTCCCTGCCAAAGAGACGCACGCTGATGCAACTTAATGCGTGCGCTCGTGGGTGGGGGGGGCGTCATACAAAACCACCACAACAGATCATGTGTGAGGGAGAACACATGCTGTCGGTGTGGGCGTGCATTTCCGATGGTCTCGTGTGCACCAACCACGGGCGTTGTGTTGACAACCAGTGTGCGTGCTTTTCGGGCTACGGAGGCAACTTCTGTGAACAGACCTTCCAGGCCACCACCAGCTCGTCCGACAATCTTGCCCTCATTCTCGTACGTACCGCTCATAGCGCACACGTTGCGAGCTCTATTCGATGACACCGCCATGTGTGCGAGATCTTCTTAAGATCGTGTGCTGTGTGTTGTGTGTGCACAACAGGGCATTGTTATCCCGATATCGGTGGCGCTGTGCCTTCTTCTTCTGTGCCTCATTCTCGCTGTGGTCTGCTTCATCAAGTACAACCGCAAGAACCAGGAGGAGTGGAACCTCAACTGGGACGAGGTCGACATGGGCGAACCGCTGGGCGCGGGCGGCTACGGCGAGGTGTTCAAGGCCAAGTGGCGAGGCACCGAAGTCGCCGTCAAGATGGTGGCCTCGACCACGCAGGTAACCAAAGAGGTGCAAAAGTTCTTCGCCGACGAGATCCACGTCATGACCACGCTGCGCCACCCGAACGTGGTGCTGTTCATGGCGGCATCCACAAAGCCGCCCAAGATGTGCATCGTCATGGAGTTCATGGCCCTCGGTTCCCTCTACGATGTGCGCCCCTCCCCTTGTTTTCAGCCCCGTTCTGCTGGCCGATCGCCAATTTGGATTGCTGGACTCACAGCAATACCACCGCCCACCACCGCCACCAGTTGCTGCACAACGAGCTGATTCCCGAGATTCCGTTCAAGCTCAAGGTCAAGATGGCCTTCCAGGCGGCCAAGGGCATGCACTTCCTGCACTCGTCGGGCATCGTGCATCGCGATCTCAAGTCCCTCAATCTGCTCCTCGACGCCAAGTGGAATGTCAAGGTAAATCACATCGCCCTCCTCGCCTGACGCCGTGGTCACGACCTTTGGGATCTGATTCGCTCCGGTCCAGGTGAGCGACTTTGGATTGACCACGTTCAAGAGCAACATCAAGAGGGGCGGTGCGGCCGGGGTGGCGACCGTCCACTGGAGCGCCCCAGAGGTGCTCAACGAGTGCCACGACGTGGACTACATTCTGGCCGATGTCTACAGTTTTGGCATCATCATGTGGGAGATCCTCACCCGCGAGCAGCCCTACAGTGGCATGAGGTACGGCCTAGGGCTCCTTTGCCTCTTGCTGCCAACTTTCAGGCCGGTGTGCTCACTCTCACAATTTTTTTTGCGGGCCCATCAAAGTCCTGCGGCAGTGGCGGTGGCGGTCATTCGAAACAATACACGTCCAACGCTGCCGTCGTCGATTGAAGACACGGATCGTGACTTCGTGGATCTGATGCAGGCCTGCTGGCACGAGGACCCCACCATCCGCCCAACCTTCCTCGAGATCATGACTCGGCTCAGCTCGTTCGAGGGCGGCATGTCGCGCGCCTCCTATACCTCCCACTCGTCGTCCAGGTATGCGCGTTGGCCTCTCTCTTTCTGGGCTGTCGCCATCAGGTCACTAATTTCACATTGTTTTTTGTGTTCGACTGTTGGCAGTTCTTCGATGTCGTCCACGATGATAGATCATCGCACCAACAAACTCAGTAGCCACCACTCGGGTCGGTCAAGCTCGACGGCCTCGTCCGGCGACGTGTCTTCTGGTAACTCCACGCACGGCTCGGGCGTGGTGGTGTCGCATGGCCTCCGCGCTCCCGACGGCGAGGTGGCGATCGTGTTTTCGGACATCACGCGCGCGGCTTCACTGTGGGAGCACGATCCGGCCGCCATGCGCGATGCCACCGCCGCACACAACGATCTCCTGCGGTCACTGGCGGCCAAGTACGGCGGATACGAGAGCGGCGTGGGCCGCGAGCGGAACACGGGCGAGGGCTCCTTCTGCCTCGTGTTCGTGCGCGCCTTCGACGCCCTGCGCTGGTGCGTCGAAGCGCAGAACGCCCTGCTCTCCGTGGCCTGGCCTGAGCGCCTGCTCTCGCACCCTCTCGCCGCCGAGGAGGTCGACGGGGGCATGGACGAGCGCACGGTCTTCCGTGGTCTGCGGGTCCGCATGGGCGTCCACGTGGGCCACCCGCGGGTGGTGAAGGACGCCATGACCCGACGCGTCGAGTATGTGGGGTCGGCGGTGAACACCGCGGCGCGCATGACCGCGCTCGCACACGGCGGCCAGGTCGTGGTGTCGCAACAGGTGAGCGACAAGCTCGCCATCGAGGTGACGAACGTGTCCTCCACCGAGCGGCTGCTGAGCGAGCTCAACGAGGAGAAGCGACTCAAGAAGCTGGGTCGATTCGAGATGCCCGACATGGTGGCTGGCGCCACCCTCTACGAGATGAGGGTGCCGGGCCTGGAGGGCCGGTACTTCGGCCGCACTGCCCTGCAGAAGGGCTACGGCGACAACGACAACAGCAACTCGGTACCGCGATCACGCCCTTGCGCCCTAATTGCAAACCCACCCGCTCACCCTGGCCTCTGCCTCTTGCCACCGTGGTCATTCATTCATCTATATTTGTACAGAGTTCGTCGGTGCACAGCGATGATGGATCGATGAGGGACAGGGTGGGCGAGGAGATGGCCTACAAGGAAGATCACTTCCTCACGTCGGCCAACCTCTGTCGATGGGTCATCGACTT
>CDFE01036494.1:5466-15850 GCA_000826465.1 Acanthamoeba mauritaniensis | reverse complement strand
CAGTCTGCTGAAAAACCTCGAAATAGAGAGTTTTCGTATTCTCGCCGGTCGTTCGGTCGTTGCTGGGGCGGCGCGGGTGGAGTTGGATGTAATTTTCTAGTCTGGTGTTGGGGTGTACCCTGACGCGGGGTGGCTAAGCGGCAAGCAGTTTGGGAATGCGGATCAGGTTATAGGCGATCAGATTGAGCAGGAAGTCGGCGGCGACGCGAGCGATGCCACGATGTTTGGTCTTGCGCATGGTCCCATGCTGCTTGCCCCATCCGAAGATGCACTCGACCATCGCCCGGCGTGATTGCGACATGCCATATCCTGGATGCCGCGTGGTTCGTTCGTCGATGGCGCTGTTGCGGTTCTTGCCGGTTTTGGTGACGGCCTGGTTCTGTGTCACATGCGGCGTCACGCCGATGGCGCGAAGATTGGCGACATGATCGGCCGTATCGTACGCCTTGTCCTCACCGGCCGTGATGCGGCGGCCTGCGGCTTTGCGTCTCGCCTTCAGCATGGTCTCCGAAGCCCGGCGTTCGGCGGTGCCATTGGCATGCGTGACCCTGCCGGCCACCGCCAGCCCATGCCGGTTCTCCATGGTGGCGTGGCCCATATAGCAAAGCTTGGCCTCCCGTCCGGCTGCCTTGCGATAAAGCCTGCTGTCCGGGTCGCTGGTGCTCGCATGGGTGTCGTTCTTGCGCTTCTGGCCGTGGAAGTTGGCGCCATCATCATCGTCGCCGCTACCGTCCTTGGGGCGAAAGCTTTTCTGCGAAGCCCAGGCTTCGATCAGCGTTCCGTCCACCGAAAAATGCTCGTCCGACAGCAGCGGCTTGACCTGCGGATGGTTCAGAAGCCTGGTCATGAACTTCGTGAACACATCGCCGTTCTGCAGCCGCTCCCGGTTCTTGGTGAAGGTGGTCGGGTCCCAGACCGGATCGTCCGGCGACAGTCCCACGAACCAGCGGTACAAAAGATTGTAGTCCAGTTGCTCCATCAACTGGCGTTCCGAGCGGATGCCGTAGAACACCTGCAGCAGCAAGGCGCTCAGCAATTGCTCCGGAGGGATCGAAGGACGTCCCTCGCTGGCGTAGAGCCTCCCAAGGCTGCGGTTCAAATCACTCAAAACATCCCGGACAAGTTCCCGCACCTTCCGCAGCGGATGGTTCGCCGGCACACGCTTATCCGGCGCGATGTACGAAAATAGGCCGCCCTGATCCGTAAACCTGCCCCGCATGATCATCTCTCCGCCGATTCGAGATGATAAAAGTGAATCATCAAGCCTCCTCCGTGGCGAGGGGGTTCTTCAGCAGACTGCTAGAGGGCTGCGGCGTAGGCGTAGCTTTCTTCGCCTACCGAATCTGCGCACAACTCGGCCGCCTGCGAACCACTTGCCGCGCCCTAAGTCCGCGTATATAAAACATATACGAATCGTATATTCAGGAGCGCTCAGTGGGTATCGTCAATATCGAGGATGAACTGCACGAGCAGCTGCGCCGGGCGAGCAAGGCGTCCTATCGATCGATCAACGCCCAGGCGGCGTTCTGGATCAAGATCGGTATGCTCTGTGAGCTGAACCCAGGCCTCACCTTCCAAGAGCTTGTGGCGCGTGAGCTGAAGGAGGCGGGCGTCGACGCCCTTGATCTCGCGGCTGCGGCCACATGACGAAGACGCCGGCCGAGGTTGAGCTGCTGGCGGAGTCGGGGCGTCTGCTCGCGTCGGTGTTCGCGCACCTGGATGGGCAACCTCTCTCTGGATTGAGCACCCTGCAGGTCAATGACCTCGTCGAGGCGTTCATCGTCGATCAACTCGGCGCGCGGCCCGCCAGCAAGGGTCAATATGGCTACGGCTTCGTGCTGAACAGTTCGAGGAACGAGGTCGTCTGCCACGGCGTGCCGTCGAGGGACGAGGTCTTGCAGGACGGCGATATCGTGAATTTTGACATCACGCTCGAGAAGCAGGGCTACATCGCGGATTCCAGCAAGACATTCCTGATCGGGAATGTGGCGCCCACGGCAAGGCGGCTCGTTCGCACCACCTATGAGGCCATGTGGAAGGGCATCCGCGCCGTGCGCCCGGGCGCAAAGCTTGGCGACATCGGCTACGCCATTGAGCGGCACGCAAAGCGGAACGGCTATTCGGTCGTGCGAGAATACTGCGGTCATGGCATCGGGCGCGAGATGCACGAAGCACCGCAAGTGCTGCATTTCGGAAAGCCGGGGACCGGCCTTACGCTGCGAGAGGGCATGGTTTTCACGATTGAGCCCATGCTGAACCAAGGGCGCAGGACGGTTCGAACTGAGGAGGACGGATGGACCGTTGTCACAATGGACAGGAAGCTCTCCGCACAGTTCGAGCACACGGTTGCGGTCACTCATGACGGCGTCCACGTGTTGACGTTGCGTCCGGACGAAGCACGGTCCGCCGCATGATACAAAACCTTGGTATGTGCTGACGAATACCGAGGTTTTGTACCATCTCAGGCGTCGGCGTTTGGCGTCAATTACCGCCTGCGCATTGCGCATCGCCTCGACATGGCTGCCCGTCCGGTGTAGGGCGAACGGAGGATTTTCAGAACCTCCATCCGGTCCTGAAAGCCCTCGAACTTGCTGCGGGTCTGCAGATCGCGATGCACCACGCGAAGCTTCAGGCGGCCCAGGAGCTTCTCGCCGATCTGATCAGGCTCGGCGAGCGGAGAGGTCGGTGTTCGCCCAGAAGCGCTTGTCGAGCCTCTGCTGGGCGGGATGCTGAGGGTCAAGGGCGGCTTCGCCGTCGCTCCGCGATGCGCGCCGTAGGCGCGTAGACCCTCCGATGTCCGCAAACCACCCTCCCGCAACCTTCCGGACGTCTGCAAACGGGTAGGGCCCCAGCCGCTCTTCCCCTAGCTGCGAGGCCGCTCTCGGGCGGGTACCAAGCGTCCGATTCAATCCACTAGCTTTCTTTGAGAAATCTTCGTCGAACGTTCGCTCAAGCTATTCAAAAGAATCGAACTTGCGCAACAAAGATTACAGTCAGTGTGCCCCTCTGAAAGAGTTCGCAAGATAGAGAGCGACAGCCTCCGTGCATGGCGTTTGGTTAGAAGGGCAGTCTCGTGTTTTTGGACTTGCCGACAACAGGACGGCTGCTCCAAGACACTTCCCGCAGGCGTTGCCCCGTTAACTGGGCCAACGGCAAGGCCCGGTCACTTGGCTCGATGGCGGCCTGCGGCGGCGGCGTCACTCGCAGTCTGAATTCATGTTCAGATCATCTGCATCAAGTCATTTTGATCGGCAGTGGATGCTAAATCCCGATCCGCTTGCGCGCTGCAATCCTGCCGCCACTTCGCCTTTTGCAGCGAAGTTCGTCACCAGTTTGCCCTTTGATTGCGGCGCGATGTTTCGCTGCGAATATTACGCCGCGTCGGACACCCGCAACGTCTCTGCAATCCAGCGATCCATGTCTGACAATGCCCGTGCGCTGATCGCCTGTTTCTTCGCGACTGTCTTCTCATTGCCGCGCAGCCGCGTGCCGTCCGGCTTCTTCGTCGGCGCCGAGGCGAGCGGCGGAAACAATCCGAAGTTGATATTCATCGGCTGGAACGAGCGCGGACCGGCATCGATGGTCTCGATATGGCCGCCGGTGATGTGACCGAGCAGCGCGCCAAGCGCCGTCGTCGGCGGGGGCGGCGCAATCGCATCCTGCCGCGCATCGGCGGCAGCGAACAGGCCGGCAAGCAGGCCGATGCCGGCGGATTCGACATAACCTTCGCATCCCGTCATCTGCCCGGCGAAACGAAGGCGCGGCTGCGCTTTCAGGCGCAACTGAGGATCGAGCAGCTTCGGCGAGTTCAGGAAGGTGTTGCGATGCAGGCCGCCAAGACGCGCGAACTCCGCATTCTCGAGACCCGGAATGGCGCGGAGCACGTGCGTCTGCGCGCCGTGCTTCAGCTTGGTCTGGAAACCGACAATGTTGTAGAGCGTGCCGAGTTTGTTGTCCTGCCGCAGTTGCACGATCGCGTATGGCTTGACCGTCGGGTCGCGCGGGTTGGTCAGTCCGACCGGCTTCATCGGTCCATGACGCAGCGTCTCGCGGCCGCGCGCGGCCATCACTTCGATCGGCAGGCAGCCGTCGAAGTAGGGCGTGTTGGTTTCCCATTCCTTGAAATCGGTCTTCTCGCCCGCGATCAGCGCATCGACGAAGGCGTCGTACTGCTCGCGGGTCATCGGACAATTGAGATAATCGGCGCCGGTGCCGCCCGGGCCGACCTTGTCGTAGCGTGATTGAAACCACGCGATCTCCATGTTGATCGAATCGCGGTGCACGATCGGCGCGATGGCATCGAAGAAGGCGAGGGCGTCCTCGCCCGACAGCCCACGGATCGCGTCGGCCAGCGCCGGTGACGTCAGCGGACCGGTGGCAACGACGACGTTTTGCCAGTCAGCCGGCGGCAGTCCGGCGATTTCTTCGCGCCGGATGTCGATCCGCGGATGTGCGGCGAGCGCTGTGCTGACCGCTCCGGAGAAGCCGTCGCGATCCACCGCGAGCGCGCCGCCGGCAGGCACCTGATTGGCGTCGGCGCAGCGCATGATCAGGGAGTTCAGTTTGCGAAGTTCCGCATGCAGCAGGCCGACAGCATTATTGGCCGCGTCGTCGGAGCGGAAGGAATTGGAGCAAACGAGCTCAGCGAGGCTGTCAGTGCGATGTGCATCGGTCGTGCGGACCGGACGCATCTCGTGCAGCACAACGCTGACACCGGCGTTCGCGATCTGCCACGCGGCTTCGGAACCGGCCAGTCCACCGCCAATGACGTGGATCGCTGCCGCTTTGGATTCTTTCTGGACTGTCATGGCACACCACTAGAGCCGCTCACGCGCCGATGCAATGTTTCGGTGCGCAATGCGATTAAACCGGACGCCAGATATGACAACGCCCGCACAGGGCGGGCGCAATCGTTCGTCAGTCAGTTATCGCAACGGTTAGCCGTTGTAAGCACCGGCTGCGACCCGCTGGATGTCGGAGCGGTCAAGCCCGATATCGGCCAGTTCCCGATCGCTCAACTGGGACAGCTCAGCGACATTGCGCTGATAGTCACGGAACGCCTGGATAGCACGGATAAATGAGAGCAGCATGGTTAGTCTCCTTCGTAATCTCGATTCAGCTCTTGGAGTAGCGTCATCGTTGAGACTGAATATAGGGGACGATTCTGCGCTGCAACACCGCAAATGTTGCGATGCAGCTAAGCGTCATACGCATATCAAGGGTAAGAAGTGATTAGTATTTCACCAAGAGTTTTACCGATCTGATCTCTCATCTCCGCCCCATTCAAGCTTGCTAGATCAAAATTTAGATCGTTATTTCATCGATTTGACGCAAAGGAGACATAGATTTCGACAGGATCCCGCGCGTCGGTAATTTAATAGGGTTCTCGCTAAGCTATGCTATATCGACATGGTAAAACTGGGCACTTCCGTTATCGATATAATGCCAGACGATTAGTCTAACAGCGAACAATAGTTCATTTTATATGGCGTCCGAGAGCTCTACCGACACAGCGTGTTACAGAAACCGTCTCCGAATCGTGGACGTTCCGTCCTGAGCGTGGCATAGCCGCGAGATGCGTGATCGCTACCCATTTCGCCGGCTGCTTTTGACCATCGTGCTGTCGCAGATCCTTGCGATCCAGGGGCTGCTGCTGGCCTGGAGTGGCACGCTGGCGTTCGCGGGTGGTGCTGGAAGCCTCGGCACTATCTGTTCCGGCGGAGGAGCACCAGCAAGCCTGAATGATGACGGGAGCAGGCCGCTTGCCCCAATAGCGGATCACGATTGCCTTAGTGCGTGCCTGACGGGTCACACGACGGGGATGTTGTCGGATCAGGGGATTCCTCTGGCACTCGCCACGATCTACGCGCGCTCCGTTGTTGCACGCGAAACAACCCTGACGGTTGTTTTACGGGAACCAGCCTTTTTGGCCCGGGCTCCTCCGATGCTGAGCTGAGACAGCCTGAGACGTTCGTTTCGGAATTATCCTTCAGCATCAGTCGAGGAAAAACATGTCCATCAACTTCCGCAGTCCCAAGCGGTTGCTGCCCGGCGCTGGCTTGGCCGCATCGGCGTTCATCATCTCGCAGTCAGCCGCGTTCGCCCACGTTACGCTTGCGACAGGCGAGGCGCGCACCGGCTCCTACTACAAGGCAGTATTTCAGGTTCCGCATGGCTGCGACGGAACAGCCACCCAAACCATCCGGATTCAAATCCCGGAGGGTGTCATTGGCGTGAAGCCGATGCCCAAGGCGGGGTGGACGCTCAGCATCACGCGGGGCGCCTACACCAAGTCCTATCAGAGCCACGGTAAGGCCGTGACCGAAGGGCCGAAGGAGATCGTGTGGTCGGGCGGCTCGTTGTCGGACGATAACTATGACGAGTTCATGTTCACGAGCTTCCTTGCCGGAGATTTCCGTCCGGGGCAGACGATTTCGTTTCCAACGGTCCAGCAATGCGCCAAGGGTGAGGTTCGTTGGGAACAGATTGCGTCGGACGGACAAGATCCACACAGTCTAAAATCGCCGGCCCCAACGCTGCGGATCGTTGCCGATACGACGATGGTAGCGCAGGCGCAGATGGACCACAGCAAGATGGATCACGCCCAGATGGGTGGGGCCGCCCAGACCGGTACTGACATCTTCAGGACCGGCGATCTGGTTGTAGCATCGCCGTGGACGCGTGCCACGCCGGGCGGCGCCAAGATCGCTGGCGGCTATCTCAAGATCACCAACAACGGCAAGTCACCCGATCGCCTGGCCGGTGCGGCCACAGCCAGCGCGGATCGTGTGGAAATTCACGAAATGTCGATGACCGACGGCGTGATGAAGATGCGGCAACTGACAGATGGATTGATTATCAAGCCCGGAGAGACGGTCGAGCTCAAGCCCGGCGGCTTTCATATGATGTTCATGGATATCAAGCAGCAGTTGAAGCAGGGTGACACGCTGAAAGCGACATTGACGTTTGAAAAGGCTGGCAAGCTCGATGTCAGCTTCAATGTCAATGCCATAGGCGCGAGTGGAGCGGGAGCACCAGCACACAAGCACCACTAATCGACTGGCGTGATGACGCGGCAACGCTGTTGCTGCGCCATCATTCGGTTCAAGGCGCGCGGTCGAGCTGGTTCGCAAAATAAGCGATCGTTTTGGAGTAGACCTCGCTCTTATTCCACTGCTGGATGACAGCGAAATTGTCGGTGCCTGGAGCCCATGGCTGTCCGCGCTTCCAGCCGTGTCCCGCGAGGAAATTTGCGGTTGAGGCGAGCACATCGGGTGGGCTGCGCAGCAGATCCCGCCGCCCATTGCTGTCGAAGTCGACTGCAAACTTGATGTATGACGACGGCATAAACTGGGTTTGTCCGATTTCACCGGCCCATGCTCCACGCATTTCGGCAGGCGAGAGGTCGCCTTGATCGACGATCCGCAGCGCGTCCTTCAGTTCGGCCCGAAACATTTCGGAACGGCGGCAATCGTAAGCCAGCGTCGCGACCGAGCGAATGGTTGGAAATTTTCCGATATTGACGCCGTAGTCGGTTTCAAGTCCCCAGATCGCGACGAGAACAGATCCCGGCACTCCGTAGCGCTGCTCGATGCGGGATAGCACCGAGCCGAACTGTTTCATTTTGTTGGCGCCAGCAGCCAGCCGAGGCGGTACCATCCGGCCAGAAAATTCCTCGAAGCTCTGACGGAAAACGTGCTGCGATCTGTCGCGTGAAAGAACGCTTTCGTCGAGCGTGACGCCGCTCAGGCCCAACGCGATCGCTTTCTGAGAGATACCCTCTGCCGCCGCTTCGGTCTTGAAGTTATCGAGCCAGCTTTCGAAGCTGCCCGTGCCGCATGCTGCGGCGTGCGCGGGTGAGGTGGCTACGGTAAACAAGACGGCAAGGGTCACGCGCGAGAGAACAATCATCTGGAGCCTGTCACGCCTGCGAGTATCAACGCGAATCTCGCCTTCAACAAAGGCTAAAACGTGTCGTGCCGCCAATCGTGATTGGTCATCGATTGAACGAGGCGGTGAACGCGTCGCCATCCTTCAAGCCGAGTTCGTAGGCGCGGCGGATGCCGTCGGGATTCCTGATGTCGAATTGCTCCACATTGACCTTCCGTGACGGTTGCACGTATGTGCGTCCTTTGACGGCCGGAATTGATTTTTAGACTCGCGTCAGCAGCACCAACGTGCGTCCGCCTGCGGATTCCACGGGCTCAATCGGCTCGATGGGAACGTTATCAACAAGGCCGCCATCGAACACCGACTGACCGGCAACGTTCGTGACCGGCATGCCATGCGGCAAAAGTCGAAATTTTGCAATTTCGGATAGCATGCGCCAATCACGCGGGCGCGTGTCGCAGGTCCGGTTTCGAGCAATGAATAGACCGCAGCAAATGCGCCTGCGCTAGCGCCGACGACGAGGCGCGGCACCAAACCCAGACGCGCTACAGCTGCCTCGTAGAAGCCGCCTTGCCAGTAACAGCGGTTACCCCCGCCTGCGAAAACCACTGCGTCGAACATGGGAGTCTTAGGATGCGCGCCTTGAAGAACGCATCCATGCCAAACCTCGGCGTCTCGGGCAACAGGCCCGACATCCTTGATGACGGAGCGATGGCGAGATCATGGTGAACCAGCACGCTGCGCATGCGGGGTCGTCGGCGTTTCACCTGTTCGCGTCGCCCACTGAGATCCTAAATCCGAGCGCTCGTCCGAAGGGCATTCTGCGAAAGACATCAGGATCGCTTAAGGCCGAGCAGACGCAGCAGGTTCTGTCAAAGAAGGGCGGTGTGACTCTGTGTGTGACAAATTGAAGTCGGCATCGCTCCAGTCATTGTGGCGTCTTTTTGGCGCTTTGGACTCAAATCGCCGCAGCGCAATGTCGATGACTTGCATTGGCAAGCTGTGATGAGGCGTCTACACTGACTTGTGACCACCGGTGAGGTGCTGCCGGAAGAGCAGGAGAAGCACCAGTCAGATCCACCTGTCAATCGACAGGTTATCGGGAGTTTTAGAGATGAGCATTTTTGGAAAGATCATGGGCGCGATTTTCGGCACGAAAGCCGAAGCTGCTGAGCCTGCTAGCGGTGCTGGATCGGCTGCGGGTGGCGCTGCCAGCGTGCCGATGGTTGATGTTGCGCCAATTCTCGACAAAGCCGTCGCGGCCAAGGGCGAGAAGCTTGAGTGGCGTACGTCAATCGTGGACTTGATGAAGGCTCTCGACATCGACTCCAGTCTTTCGGCCCGCAAGGAACTGGCGAAAGAATTGAAGTACGATGGCGACACCAGTGACTCGGCCAAGATGAACATTTGGCTGCACAAGCAGGTGATGACCAAGCTTGCGGCCAATGGCGGCAAGCTTCCGGATGACCTGAAGAATTGATTCCAAGAGCCGGCCGCCGAGGCTGGCTTTCCGAAAGGCCCGCCTCTCAGGCGGGCCTTTTTTCATTGCAGTGCACACTGGTATCGACGTCCTGTTCAAACCGCCGACTCCGGAATACAAAATGCCACCGGTACAATCATCCGTCCGCTGCGATTGAGCACGCGGAAGGGGATGTGACCGAAAGAGAAACAATGCAAGGCGGGAAACGACCATGACCGAACTCAATCGCAGAAACATTCTGGCCGGCGGCGCAGCGGCCTTGGCCGGCACCGCAGCCTTCGCTGAGATCGCCGAAGCCCAGGTCGGAGTGAAGGCAGTTTTTCCGGTTGGACAGGCCACGATCCCCATTGTCGGCCTCAACGAGGTGTTTCCTGTTCGCCGCATCTATTGCATCGGCCGAAACTACGCGGCGCATGCGCGCGAGATGGGATCGGATCCGACGCGCGAGCCGCCGTTTTTCTTTCAGAAGCCGACGGATGCGATTCAGAACGTCGCGATAGGTTCGGTTGCGGATCATCCATATCCATCGCTAACCAAGAATTATCATTACGAAGTCGAACTCGTGGCTGCGTTGAAATCGGGCGGCTCCAACATCTCGCCTGAAAAAGCACTGGATTGCGTCTACGGCTATGCGCTTGGTCTCGACATGACTCGCCGCGATCTGCAGCGTGCCATGGGAGACCAGAAAAAGCCGTGGGAGATCGGCAAGAGTTTCGATAATTCCGCGGTAATTGGGCCCATACATCCTGTCACCAAGACCGGACATTTCACCAAGGGAGGGATTTCCCTCGCGGTCAATGGAGCGGTGAAGCAAAACTCCGATCTGAGCAACATGATATGGAGCGTGGCCGAGCAGATCGCCAAGCTATCCGAAGCCTGCGAACTGAAGGCTGGCGATATTATCTATTCCGGTACGCCAGAGAATGTTGGACCGGTTGTGAAGGGCGATGTTATTCTTTGCAAGCTCGACGGCTTGCCGGATATGTCGATCAAGATCGTTTGATTCTTTTCGAT
>CDFE01036493.1:0-75059 GCA_000826465.1 Acanthamoeba mauritaniensis | reverse complement strand
CGGAAGCACGCTCCCCTCGCCCAAAATCGCCGCGAATGGAGCGCCGTGAGGCGACGCGCTTCCTCCTCGCAGAGGAAGCGAAACAACACATTTGCGCCTCGCGGCGCTCCATGCCCCTCGTTTTAGGGGCGAGACTAAGGGATCAACTCGCGCGATGCGCGAGAGTAATCACGCGCGTCTATGGAAGTGGCTGTTTGAAAACTGAATCTGAATGGAGTGCACGATGCCTGACATCTCCCTCCCCCTTGTGGGGAGGCATAGGCGGCTTCCGGCCGCCGTCGCTAACGTGCGGACGGCATAGAGAGTTCGCGCACGATGCTTGACCAAGCGCTAACCTTTCGGCTCACGCGCCTTGTTCACCGCATCCGCCAGCGACATTTTCGCCGAACCGGGCTTGAGCGGTTTCTGCTGGCTTTCGTGCGGCGCCCAGCCCGACAGCCAGACGATGTCGAAGGTGGCGCGGATACGTCCGTCGGGATCAGAAAACCGCTCGGCATAAATCTGCGCCATCTTGAGAAACGTGGCGCGGCGGGACGGCGTGCGGCGGCGCTCGTTCAAAATGTTGGTCGCGCCCATCCGCCGCAAATCCTGCATCAGCGCAAACGCATTGTCGTAGCGCACGACGATGCGATCCACATCCGTCACCGGCAGCGCGAAGCCCGCGCGTTGCAGCAGCGCACCCAGATCGCGCAAGTCGGCGAACGGCGCTACGCGCGGCGACACGCCGCCTTCCACCTCGGATTCTGCCGCAGCGAAAGACTGCCGCAATTCGGTCAGCGTCTCACCACCGATCATCGCCGCGAGAAACAATCCGTCCGGCTTCAGCGCGCGGCGGATTTGCGCCAGCACACCCGGCAAATCATTGACAAACTGCAGCGCCAGCGCAGAGATCAAAAGATCGATGGACACCGGCACCAGCGCCAGCGGTTCGTTATCGGAGAGCGGCAGCTCCACCGCTTGCAGTTTCCGGACGCTGTCCGTCAGCGCGGCGCGCACCTGATCACCGGGCGTGCCGAGATCGATGCCGTCGGAAAACTCGCGGAGAACGGCCTGCTGCCGTTCCGCCATATCCTCCGCCACGCGATCGAGCAGGAATGACGCGCCACCCTGCCGTGCGGCACGATTCTGCCGGACGCGCAACACAGCGCGATCGAACAGGCGGGGCGGCGTATCGGTCGGGGACGAGGTCATGGCCGTAGGTACGCCCTCAAAGACTATTCTGGCAATTCCCAATGAGTGGAGTGGATTTGACATTCGCGACCCATCTTACCGGATATCGCGTACCGCGAATGTCAAATCCAAAACTCCACTCGAAACTTGGTGTTGCCAGTGGTCCTTTGATTCTAACATTCGCAAACGATAGCCGCCGAGACGGGATACGAATGTTAGAATCGGACCACTGGCGTGCTTGTCTCTGATAGCCGCCGGAACTAGCCTCCGACAGCGGGGAAGATCATGTCGGGGCTCGATCAGGCATCGTCACATCCTTCAGGCCGGTTGCGCAGCCGGGTTTTCGGCACGCTCAGAGCCTGCGGAGCGACCCTCGCTTCGCTGCCGCGCGCCGCCCTCGACATCGCTCTGCCGACGCTGTGTGTCTCCTGCCGCGAGCCGGTCGCCGGCGAAGGCCTCTGCGCCACATGCTGGGCGAAACTGTCGTTCATCGCGCCGCCATTCTGTACGCGGCTCGGCATTCCGTTTGTCTACGATCCGGGACCGGGTCTCTTGTCGATGCAGGCCATCGCCGATCCGCCGGCCTATCAGCGCGCACGCGCCGCGGTTCGTTACGACGAGGTGGCGCGGACCATGGTCCATGCCCTGAAGTATCAGGACCGCACTGATTTGGCGCCGACCATGGGCCGCTGGATGGCGCGGGCCGGTCAGGAACTTCTCAGCGATGCCGATGCGCTCATTCCGGTGCCGCTGCACTGGCGGCGCGGCTGGACCCGCCGTTACAATCAGTCCGGCGCACTGGCGAGGGTGATCGGCAGATCCGCCAACCTGCCCGTGATCGGCAACGCCCTTCATCGCGTGCGGCCGACGCTGCAGCAGGTCGGTCTCTCCAGATCGGATCGCGCGCTCAACGTGCAGGGCGCGTTCAAAGTCCCGCCGGAGAACAAATCCATCGTGCAGGGCCGCCGGATCGTGCTGATTGACGACGTTTTGACCTCCGGCGCAACAGTTGACGCCTGCGCGCGTGCGTTATTGCGGTCCAGGGCTGCATCGGTGGATGTGCTGGTGTTCTCGCGGGTTGTGGACATGCTCCAGACCCCCATATAATTTGAGTCCTTCCCGTTCCGTAAAGGCAAACCATGGCTGCACTGATCGAGATCTACACGCGTCCCGGATGCGGCTATTGCAGCGCTGCGAAATCGCTGCTCGCGCGCAAAAGCGCTGCCTTTACTGAGTTCGACGTCGCGATCGATCCGACCTGGCGCGCGGAGATGGTCGAGCGCGCCAAGGGCGGCGCTACGTTTCCGCAAATTTTCATCGACAGGATGCATGTCGGCGGCTGCGACGATCTTTACGCGCTCGACCGCGAAGGCAAACTCGATGGCCTGCTCGCCGGTCAGAAGGTATCGTCATGACGGCCAGCACTGAAACCGGCGCTCCGTTCACTGCAGCCATGGTACAGATGCGCACGGCGCTGCGGCCGGAAACGAGCCTTGCCCAGGGGATCGCGCTGATCCGCGAAGCGAAGGACAAGGGCGCGGACTATGTCCAGACACCCGAAGTTTCCAACATCATTCAGCAGAACCGCAAGGCGCTGTTCGAACTGCTCGCGAGCGAGGAAGATGACCGTTCGCTCAAGGCTTATCGTGAACTGGCGCGCGAGCTGAAGATTTACCTGCACATCGGTTCGCTGGCGGTGCGCGCCAATCCCGAGCGCGCGGCAAATCGCTCGTTCCTGATCGCGCCGGACGGCAACATCCTTGCCAGCTACGACAAGATCCACATGTTCGATATCGAGCTCGATGGCGGTGAGAGCTACCGCGAGTCCGCCAACTATCAGCCGGGCGAAACCGCGGTGATCTCGGACCTGCCGTGGGGCCGCATCGGACTGACGATCTGCTACGACGTCCGCTTTCCCGCGCTGTACCGCGCGCTCGCCGAAGCGGGCGCCTCCTTCATCACGGTGCCGTCCGCGTTCACGGTGAGGACCGGCGAGGCCCACTGGAGCACCCTGTTGCGCGCCCGGGCCATCGAGAACGGCTGCTTCATCTTCGCGGCCGCGCAGGCCGGCAAACATGAAAGCGGCCGCGAGACCTACGGCCATTCGCTGATTGTCGACCCTTGGGGTGAAATCCTGGCGGAAGGCGGCGTCGAGCCCGGCGTGGTGCTGGCGAAAATCGATCCGGCGAAAGTTCAATCGGTCCGCAAGAGCATTCCCTCCCTGCAGCATGGCCGCCGCTTCGGCCTCGCCGATCCGAAAGCCGGACCGGAGCATCTGCATCTCGTGCGAGGATCGGCATGATCCGTTATGCGCTGCGCTGTGAGCGCGGCCACGAATTCGACAGCTGGTTTCAGAGCTCTTCGGCTTACGACAGCCAGCACAAGCGCGGGCTCGTCGCGTGCCCTGTATGCGACTCCACCAAGGTCGAAAAAGCGATCATGGCGCCGCGCATCGCGCGCAAGGGAAAATCCAAATCGGCGCCGGAGCCCGTAGCAGCCCCCGCCGAGGACACAGCATCGACATCGCTGGTGATGGCGCCGCAGGAGCGCGAGCTCCTGTCAAAGCTGAAGGAACTGCGCGACCACGTTCTCAGGAACGCGGACAATGTCGGCAACAAGTTTCCCGATGAAGCCCGCAAGATGCACTACGGCGATATCGAGCATCGCGCAATCTACGGCGAGGCAACCGCCGAGGAGGCTCGCGCGCTGATCGACGAGGGCGTTGAAGTCGCACCTCTGCCGGTCCTGCCCGGCGACAGGAACTAGAACAAACCGCGGATCACCCATGAACCCCGATGCGATGTCCTGGTCCGGCTCGTGGCAGATGTGGGCCGTGCTGTCGGCGGTGTTTGCAGCCCTCACTGCGATCTTCGCGAAAGTCGGCGTCGAGGACATCAATCCGGATCTCGCGACCTTCATTCGCACCGTGATCGTGCTGGCGAGTTTTGCGGTGATCCTCTTTGCCACCGGCCAGTTCGGCGCGCCCGGCCCGATTTCGACAAGGACATGGACATTCCTCGTCCTGTCGGGACTCGCAACCGGCGCATCCTGGCTCTGCTATTTTCGCGCGCTCAAACTCGGCCCCGCGACACTCGTGGCTCCGATCGACAAACTCAGCGTGGTGCTGGTCGCGTTGTTCGCCTTCGTGTTCCTCGGCGAACGCCCCTCCGCGACTGGCTGGCTCGGGATCGCGCTGATCGCCACAGGCGCGGTGCTTCTCGCGCTGAAAAAGTAGCTCAGCCCGCCACCAGCATCGCAACGCCGGCTAATATCAGCGCAATTCCGGCAATTTCCCGCGCCGAGATCGGTTGCTTCATCGAGTAGTAGGCCACGCCTTGCGCGAATAGCACCTCGATCAGCGCCAGGGTTCGGACATTCGCCGCGGCGGTGAGAGCGAAGGCGAGAAACCAGAACAGTGAGGCGAACGATCCCATGAAACCTGCGAACATCGACGGCTTCCACAGGCGAAAGATCGCGGTCATCGTTCCCGGCGCACGCACGATGAGCCAACCCGACAGCACAAGGGTTTGCATCAGCAATGTCGCCACCAGCGTCAGGCTGGCCGCGGTTACGAAACTCACGCTCGTGACATTGAGGATGGCGCCGCGATAGCCGACCGCCGACAGTGCGAAGAAAGCCGCCGCCACAAGACCAAGCACCGTGGGCTTCAGATTGCCGAACCCCTTCATGCCGCCGGGCCGCAAGGCCGTGATCACCACGCCAACGGTGGCGATCAAGATCGCTGCGACCTTCAGGGCGGTGAGATGATCCGACAGAAACACGAAGCCGAAGATCGCCGCCTGAATCGCTTCGGTCTTGAGGTAAGCCGTCGTGACCACGAACGAGCGCTCGTTCATGGCCATCAGCATCAGTGCGGTGGCGAGGATCTGCGCCATGCCGCCGACCACCAGCCAAGCCCAGAAGCCGGTTTCGGGCCATGACAGCCGGTCGCCGGTAACGGCCAGAATCAGTCCGAGAAAGACAAGTGAAAACGGAAATCCGAACAGGAAGCGGATATGGGTCGCCCCGAGCGTGCCGAGTTGGGCCGTCAGCCCGCGTTGCATGGCGTTGCGCACGACCTGGCCTGCCGCCGCCAGCAGCGTGAAGGGGATCCAGAGCCATATGAGCTGGGTCATGATGAAGGACGAGACCAGAGCGGCGGGAGCATCATGATCCCACAGGCCCTGTCAGCAGCCTGCGGTCAACCGGCACGATATCATGCCGGCGTTGCATGCTTACTTAGATCGCCGCTTCCGCGACCAGCATGTAGTTCACATCCATGTCGGAGGAGAGACTCCAGCGGTCCGCGAGCGGATTGTAGACCACCCCCGCCTGATCGCTGATGGCGAGCTTGTTGCGCTCCAGATGATGCGTGAGTTCCGCCGGCGTCACGAACTTGTCCCACTGATGGGTGCCGCGTGGCAGCCAACGCAGAACATATTCCGCTCCCACGATCGCCAGCGCAAAGCTCTTCCATGTCCTGTTGATGGTCGACGCGACCATCATGCTGGTCGGCTTGAGCAGCGCGGCGCAGCGATCGAGAAACATCCCGACATTGGCGACGTGTTCGACGACCTCCATCGCCAGCACGATGTCGAAACGCTCGCGCGGGTCCATCTCTTCGATCGTGGTGCAGCGATAGTCGATGGAAAGGTGTCCCCGCTCGGCATGAAGCTTGGCGACCGCGATATTGGTGGCCGACGGATCGACGCCGATCACCTGCGCGCCGAGACGTGTCAGCGGTTCGCACAGCAGTCCCGCGCCGCAGCCAATATCGAGAATGCGCAATCCGGACAGACAATTCAGGCTCTTCGGATTGCGGTCGAACTTGCGGCACGCGGTGTCACGGATATAGGCCAGCCGCAGCGGATTGATCTTGTGCAGCGGCGCCATCTTGCCCTTGGGATCCCACCACTGTTCGGACAGCTGTGAGAACCGCGCGACTTCGCCGGGATCGACCGTGGACGCAGATGAAGAATTTGTAGTCATACCGAGGTCTTGTCCGGTTGGCGCCTGTCGAGCCGAAGAACTTGCGCGCTAGCGAGCCGTGATATGGTTGCGGAATTCGACCGGCGCGCCAATCATCTTTATCGTCTTGGTGCCCTCCCCGACACCATTAACGGTGACATCTCCCCATCCAAAAATTCGGCCCGCAATGCTCTGGCTGACATCGACGCTTTCGATTTTATCCAAACTCATCTCGAAGGTCTCGCGCTTGATGAATCCTTCCTTGTGAACCAGCCGCAGCGAGGTCACGTCGGTTTCCATCGTCCAGCGCTGGAACCAGGCCCGAAACAGCAGGAAGCCCCCTACAAGCGCCAGCAGGGCGCTCAATGCCAACAGCGGCAGGATGACTCCGCCGCCCGAACCGACCAGACAGGCCCCGGCGACCGCCAGGCAAGCCAGACCCGGGACATAGATGATCCCGTGAATTGTAGTGGAATACAGAATCTTCTCCCCTGGCTGCAGGATATCGTCGATATAGCGGCCCATTCCCGTCCTGTTGCTTGCTCGCGACCTGATGGGTATGTATAGCCGCCTTTTCGGGGCCGTGCTGCCGTTTTGCGCGGAACTGGCTCCTTACTGACAACAACCGAACCGGGACAGCGCCATCCACCATGGGTCGCCTTGTGATGAAATTCGGCGGCACGTCCGTCGCCAACATCGACCGCATTCGCAACGTCGCGCAGCATGTGAAGCGCGAGGTCGATGCCGGCCATGACGTCGCCGTGGTGGTATCGGCCATGTCCGGAAAAACCAATGAACTGGTGGCCTGGGCGAGCGAAGCCTCATCGCTGCACGACGCGCGCGAATACGATGCTATCGTTGCCTCGGGTGAATTGATCACCGCGGGACTGCTCGCCATTGTGCTGCAATCGCTCGGCATCCAGGCCCGCTCCTGGCAGGGCTGGCAGATTCCGATCCTGACCAGCGACGCGCATGCATCCGCGCGCATCACAGGAATCGACGGCCGCGAACTGATCAAGCGATTCAAGGAACGCAAGGAAGTCGCCGTCGTCGCCGGCTTCCAGGGCATTCACGAGCCGACGGGACGCGTGACCACGCTGGGGCGCGGCGGCTCCGACACGTCTGCAGTTGCAATCGCGGCTGCGATCCAGGCCGAGCGCTGCGACATCTACACCGATGTCGACGGCGTCTATACGACCGACCCGCGCGTGGTGCCGAAGGCGCGGCGGCTTGAGAAGGTCGCGTTCGAAGAAATGCTGGAAATGGCGTCGCAAGGCGCCAAGGTGCTTCAGGTCCGCTCCGTGGAACTGGGCATGGTTCACAACGTACCGGTGTTCGTGCGCTCGAGCTTCGACAAGCCGGAAGACATCGACCCCCACGGCACGCCGCCGGGAACGCTGATTTGCAGCGAGGAGGAAATCATGGAGAGCCAAGTCGTCACCGGTATCGCCTTTTCGAAGGACGAAGCCCAGATCTCCGTGCGCCAGATCGACGACAAACCCGGCGTGGCTGCAGCCATCTTCGGCCCGCTGGCCGACGCCAGCATCAACGTCGACATGATCGTGCAGAACGTGTCCGAGGACGGCAAAACCACCGACCTCACCTTCACCGTTCCCGCCTCGGAGTATACCCGCGCCAAGGACACCATCGCCAAGGCGAGGGACAAGATCGGCTACAAGGCGATGGACTCGGCCACCGACGTCGCCAAGGTTTCGGTGATCGGAATCGGCATGCGGAGCCATGCCGGCGTCGCTGCGCAGGCCTTCAAGGCGCTGTCGGAGCGCAACATCAATATCCGCGCCATCACCACGTCCGAGATCAAGTTCTCGCTGCTGATTGACGCGGCCTATACCGAGCTGGCTGTCCGGACGCTGCACACGCTTTACGGGCTCGATCAGGCCTAAATCTTATTTTGGCAGTCCGCTGCCGCGGCATCCTGCCGAGGTCATTTTGCTGGACTGCCTCTCATCTTTGGCAGGTGTTTTGCTTGGCAAAACGCGCCTCGATTCGATATAGCCTCAGGATAAGGCACCCGCGCCCGCGCCTCTGGTTCTGGACCGTCTGCTACGTCCCAAAATCGGCCAAGCGGCCCACGCGAGACCTGAAAAGTCGTTATTTTACTGCTAGTTAACGCTATCACAGCCGGTTGCGGGCCGTGCTGAAATTGCGGGTAAGGATGTCAACGGATGCGGAGCGCGCTGGGAGGCCCCCGCGTCTTGTTGAGACGGCTCCGCGAAGTGATGGCCGAACAGGTCAGCGCTCAGGAACGGCTCGACAAGATCGTGGTGCTGATCGCCGCCAATATGGTGGCGGAGGTCTGTTCGACCTACGTGCTGCGCGTCGACAACACCCTTGAGCTCTATGCCACCGAGGGTTTGAACCGGGACGCGGTCCACCAGACGGTGCTGAACGCCCATGAGGGCCTCGTAGGTCTCGTTGCGTCCGAGGCGACGCCGCTAAACCTGTCGAACGCTCAATCGCACCCAGCGTTCTCGTATCGCCCGGAAACCGGCGAAGAAATCTATCATTCGTTCCTCGGCGTGCCGATTCTGCGGTCAGGCAATACGCTCGGCGTGCTCGTGGTGCAGAACCGCGCCCACCGCACCTACGTCGAGGAAGAAGTCGAGGCACTGCAGACCACCGCCATGGTGGTCGCGGAAATGATCGCCTCGGGCGAACTGTCCGCCATTGCCAAGCCCGGCGCTGAACCCGCCGCGCGCCATTCGCTGCACAAGACCGGTGCGATCCTGTCGGACGGCATCGCGCTTGGTCATGTCGTGCTGCACGAGCCGCGGGTCGTCATCACCAACTACATCGCCGAGGACCTACCGAAAGAGCTCAAGCGGCTGGATACCGCAATCCTCAAGCTGCGCGCCGATCTCGACCGCATGCTGGAGCGCGGCGATGTCGCAGAGGGCGGCGAACACCGCGACGTGCTTGAAGCCTATCGCATGTTCGCCAACGACCAGGGCTGGCAGCACAAGCTGCATGAAGCCGTCGCGACGGGTCTCACCGCCGAAGCCGCCGTCGAGCGCGTGCAGTCCGACACACGCGCCCGCATGTTGCGCTCGACCGATCCCTATCTGCGCGACCGCCTGCACGATCTGGAAGATCTCGGCCACCGTTTGATGCGCCAGCTCGTCGGACAGGATCACGCGCCGTCACGCGAGCAGTTGCCCGACAATGCGATTCTGATCGCGCGCTCGATGGGTCCGGCCGCATTGCTCGATTACGACCGCAAGCGGCTGCGCGGTCTCGTGCTGGAAGAAGGCACCGCCAATTCACACGTTTCGATCGTGGCGCGGGCGCTCGGCATTCCGGCGGTCGGGGAGGTACCGAACGCCGCAGGCATCGCCGATCCCGGCGACGCGATCATCGTCGATGGCACCTCCGGTTCGATCTACATCCGCCCGTCGAACGAAATCCAGTCGGCCTACGCCGAGCGCGTCCGCTTTCGCGCCCGCCGTCAGGAGCAGTACCGCGAACTGCGGGACAAGCCCTGTGTCACGAAAGACGGCCAGCCCGTCGACCTGATGATCAATGCCGGTCTCATCATCGACCTGCCCCACATCGATGACACGGGCTCGTCCGGCATCGGACTGTTCCGCACCGAGTTGCAGTTCATGGTCGGGCAGAGCCTGCCCCGCACCAGCGAACAACTGTCGCTCTATCGCGCAGTGCTCGACGCCGCCGGTGACAAGCCGGTCACCTTCCGCACGCTCGACATCGGCGGTGACAAGGCGCTGCCGTACATGGACACCATCGTCGAGGAAAATCCGGCGCTGGGCTGGCGTGCAATCCGCCTGGGATTGGACCGGCCGGGCCTGCTGCGCGGACAGATCCGCGCGCTGCTACGCGCCGCCTCCGGGCGCTACCTGCGCGTAATGTTCCCGATGATCTCGCAGGTCGACGAATTCGATCAGGCAAAACTCGTGATCGAACGCGAACTGACCTATCTGCGCCAGCACGGACATACCCTGCCCGAACGCGTCGATGTCGGCACCATGGTCGAAGTTCCGGCGCTGCTCTATCAGATGGACGAACTGCTCAAGCGGGTCGACTTCGTGTCGGTCGGCTCCAACGACCTGTTCCAGTTTCTGTTCGCGGTCGATCGCGGCAATTCGCGGGTGACCGACCGCTTCGATACGCTGTCGGCGCCGATCCTGCGCGCCCTTCGCGACATCGCGACAAAAGCCACCGCGGCAGGCAAGTCCGTTTCGCTTTGCGGTGAAATGGCCTCGCAACCGCTCGGCGCGCTGGCGCTGATCGCACTCGGCTATCGCTCGCTGTCGCTGTCGGCAACAGCGCACGGTCCGGTGAAGGCGCTGATTCTTGACCTCGACGCCAAGAAGGCCGAAGCCATGATCACGCCGCTGCTGGATGCGCCGGCCGGAAGCGTCTCGATCCGCAGCAAGCTGATGGAATTCGCCGAAGCCGAAGGGCTTTCGTTGTAGCGACGCTTCCGGACCGTTCCGAAGCAGCCGCTGAATTCACCCTTGATCGACCGAGACCTATGACCACACTGCCCGAAATCAAACTCGACGCGTTGCTGGCGCGTCATGCTTCGCTTGAAGCCGAACTGCTCGGCCAAGTGAATTCGGAAACCTATGTCCGCATCACGCGCGAGCTGAGCGAACTGACGCCGGTGGTCGATGCCGTGAAGGCGTATCGCTCGGCGGACGACGAGATCACCGGCATCGATGCGCTGATCGCGGATGCAGCCACCGAACCCGACATGCGGGCGATGGCGGAAAGCGAGCGGCCGCTGCTTGAAGCGCGCCGCGACGAACTCGCGCAGGATATCCGCATCGCCCTATTGCCCAAGGACGCAATGGACGATCGCAACGTGGTGCTGGAAATTCGCGCCGGCACCGGCGGCGACGAGGCCTCGCTGTTCGCCGGCGACCTGTTCCGCATGTACGAGCGCTTCGCCTCGTTGCAGGGCTGGAAGGTCGACCTGATCTCCGCGTCTGAGGGCACCATGGGCGGCTACAAGGAAATCATCGCCGAGGTGCAGGGCCGCGGCGCGTACGCCCGACTGAAGTTTGAGTCCGGCGTGCATCGCGTGCAGCGTGTGCCTGACACTGAAACACAGGGCCGCATCCACACTTCCGCGGCGACGGTCGCAGTGCTTCCCGAGGCCGAAGATGTAGATGTCGCCATCAAGAACGACGACCTGCGGATCGAGACCATGCGCGCGCAGGGCGCGGGCGGCCAGCACGTCAACAAGACCGAGTCCGCGATCCGCATCACGCACATCCCGACCGGCATCGTCGTAATGATGCAGGACAGCCGCTCGCAGCATAAAAACCGCGCCAGCGCGATGAACATCTTGCGATCGCGCATTTATGACGCCGAAAGACAGCGTCTCGATTCCGAACGCTCCGCCGAGCGCAAGGGCCAGGTCGGCTCCGGCGACCGTTCTGAGCGCATCCGGACCTACAATTTTCCGCAGGGCCGCGTCACCGACCACCGCATCAACCTCACGCTTTACAAATTGCCGCAGGTGATTGCGGGCGACGCTCTCGGCGAACTGATCGACGCGCTAACGACCGAGCATCAGGCGGCGCAGCTTGCGGAACAGGGCGGCGTGTCGTGAACGCCAGCGGGCCGTTCGCCGGATTGACCGTCGAGGCGGCGCGGCGCGCATTGGCAGCACAACTCAGGGCAAAGGGCATCGAATCGCCTGACCTCGACGCGCGGCTGCTGATCGGCGCGGCGCTCGGTCTCGATCATACCGGGCTTGCAACGCAGGCTTCGCGTCTGATTACCGACCGCGAGGAAACAACCATCGTTTCTTTCGCGCAGCGCCGGATGACGCACGAGCCGGTCGCCCGCATTCTCGGCCACAAGGAATTCTGGGGCCTCGATCTTCAGCTTTCTGACGCCACGCTGGTGCCGCGTCCCGATACCGAAACCATCGTTGCCGCAGCGCTTGACGTTTTTGCGGGCAATGCCGGCGCGACCAAGGCGCTTCGCATTGCCGATATCGGCACCGGGTCCGGCGCGATCCTGCTTGCGCTGCTGTCGGAGCTTGCGGATGCCACAGGCGTTGGCACCGATATCAGCATCACCGCGCTGGCGACCGCGGAACTGAACGCGAACCGGCTCGGCCTCGCTGGCCGGGCCTCGTTCGTGCAGTGCAACTATGCCGCAGCACTGTCCGGCCCGTTTGATCTGATCGTGTCCAATCCGCCCTACATCCGCTCCGCAGAAATCGCCTTTCTCGACGGCGATGTCCGCGGCCATGACCCGCATCTGGCGCTCGACGGCGGCGCGGATGGCCTCGACGCTTATCGCGCGATCACGCCTCAGGCGGCGGCTCTGCTCGCTCCAGACGGGGTTCTGATCTTCGAGGTCGGACACGATCAGTGCGCGCAGGTGAGCGCGCTGATGCGCGCGGCGGGATTAACCCTGTCATCCTCGCCCAAGGCCGATCTGGGCGGTATTCATCGCGCCGTCTTGGGCCGAAAAACGGCGTTTTAAAGAGGGTTCGGACCAGAAAAAACCTCTTGGAATATTGGCCCGGAGCGACTACGTTCCGGCCACAACATCGGTTCAGGGTCGTGGCCCCGGTCAGGAATGACGGGTTGAAGCCAGAAATCCCGCAAGGGATGCCCGCCGAGTGAAGGGTTCCAAAAAGGCAGGTCATGACGAGCGCGAAGGCTGAAAGAGCTGCGCTGCTTGGGACCGCGAAGCGAACGAAAGCCTGATATTGCGCTTGTACATTCAACTGCAAAACATAGCGCCTGTTAGCTCAGGCTGATCCGGCCCAGATGGCTCATTGCCTTCGGGCATTTGGAGAACGCGTCCTTGTTGAACGCGACGTACGACAACCACGGTCTGAATATTTACGGTATCGCCGCCTGCGCGAATGCACTGGGCCGTGTCCGCACATCAATCACCACGATCCAGAATCGGTAAAAGGCACCACATGAGAAACGGCCCGAATAACAACAAGCGCATGCGCAGCCGGAACAACAATAATAATAATAACAATAACAATAACCGGCGCGGCCAAAACCCGATGACCCGGGTGTTCGAGTCCAACGGACCGGACATCAAGATTCGCGGAACCGCTTCTCACGTTGCAGAGAAATATGTCCAGCTCGCACGCGACGCCCGCTCGTCCGGCGATCCGGTTGCCGCCGAGAACTACTACCAGCATGCGGAACACTATTTCCGGCTGATCGCCGCGGCGCAGGAGCAATTCCGCCAGAACCAGCCGCAGCAACAGCAGCCGATGCCGCGCGCCGATGGCGATGCGCTCGACGACAACGGCGATGACAGCGACAGCTACTCCAACTTCGGCGCCGAACCCGGCTTCGCGCCAGGGCATCAGCCACAACCGCAGCCGCAGTTTCAGCCCCGCGAACAACAGCCGTATCCGCGTGAACAGCATCAGCCGCGTGAGCAGAATTTCCGCGATCGCGACCGAGACCGCGACAATCGATCACAGCCGCAACCTTCCCCACAGCCTGTCGAAGGGGATCAGGTTGACCGCCTTCCGTCTTTCATTACAGGCGGCGCTCAGCCGCTGCCCAACGCGCCCAGCGCCGAAGGCAACGTCAATCCCGGCAACGGCGAGCGTTTCGGTCACCGCCGCCGGCGTCGTCCGCCAGGCCCGCGTCCCGAAGGGGCCGCTCAGCCTCCGGTGGAATCGGCCAGCGATTAAGCCGCGCGATCTGACCTCGTGCCCGGGACGGCATGACCTGAGCAATACAATGGCCCGCCCGAGCATTCCTCAGGCGGGCCATTGTTATTCAGGCGGCCGTTCAGCGGGTTGCGGGCCGATCATCGCGCCGTGTCGGCGTTGGCAGGAGAACCGGCGGCATCGACGGAATCAGCCGCGTGCGTTCGCGATGCGCCGGGATCGCGCGATAGACCTGCTTCGACGCTTCAACAATATGAACACCCGCGAACGGCGATGACACCGCAGCGCTCATCCGCTCCCAGGCCACCGCCGAACGCAATACCCATCCACTCTGGAACGGCGGCACGAACAACGCTTCGCCCCATGCCGTCGGCGTGAACCATGTCTGCCGCAACAGCTGGGTAATCTGCGACCTGGAATAAGGCCGGCCGTGCCCGAACGGCGTGTTGTCGGTGCGCGTCCACACCCCGCGCCGGTTGGGAATGATCGCCATCATCCGCCCAGACGGCGCGAGCACACGCCACACTTCACGCAGAAGCCCTTCCGGGTCATCCGATATTTCCAGCGCGTGAACCAGCAGGATGCGATCGACCGCAGCATCAGCCAGAGGCAGTGAAAATTCATCAACCAGAGTCGACAGGGTCGGGCGCGACGTCGGCCATTTTAAAACGCCCTGCGCGGCCGGCATCAGCGCGAAGCACCGTTCGGCGTCCTCGCGAAACAGGCCGAGATAAGGCGTCGGATAACCGAGCCCTGCGACGCGCAGGCCGTCCGCGTTCGGCCAGTATCGCTGAATGCCGCGATTGATCAGCCGCCGCGCCACCGCACCGAGGCGCTGCGAATAGAAATTGCGAAGATCGATCACGTCGATTGTCATGACGCTAGTGTCCCAAATCCGAAGTTCGTTTCATTTCGCAGCACGCTCCCAAGCGAACTTCGGATTTGAAAGGACACTAGAAAAATATAGTTCTAGTGTGGCTTTAGCTCGCAAGTCCGCAAAATACAGCCGTAGAAATGATGCGGACTTGCGAGCCGCCACACTAGCCTATCACGGGGAACAGCGCCATGCAGCGGCCGCGAGGCGATCTCCGGAACGACGTTAACGCATTTCACTCGCGAATAAGGGCGTGTTAGCCTGCGCCATCCTCGATGAATGGAGACGTCATGGCTGCCGAGATTCGCCTGTTCCCCTGCCTGTCCGATAATTTCGGCTACCTCATTCACGATCCGGTCACCAAGGCCACCGCCTCGATCGACGCGCCGGAAGCAGGCCCCATCATCAAGGCTTTGCAGCGCGA
This sequence comes from Acanthamoeba mauritaniensis, assembly GCA_000826465.1. Classification (NCBI taxonomy): domain Eukaryota; phylum Discosea; order Longamoebia; family Acanthamoebidae; genus Acanthamoeba; species Acanthamoeba mauritaniensis. Next base: position 59,969 of record CDFE01036493.1, on the reverse strand, counting down.
AGGCTGGACGCTGACCGACATTCTCGTCACCCACCATCATATGGATCATGTCGGGGGGATCGCCGAACTCAAGACAAAATACAATTGCCGGGTGGTCGCGCCACACGACAAGGCCGCCGCGATTCCGCTTGTCGATGAGCGCGTCAAGGAAGGCGCCACCGTGAAGGTCGGCAACCTGAGCGCACGCGTGCTGGAAACCCCGGGCCACACCCTCGATCACATCAGCTACGTGTTCGACGAGGACCGCGCGCTCTTCTGCGCCGATACGCTGTTCTCAATTGGCTGCGGCCGTGTCTTCGAGGGCACTTATCCGATGATGTGGGAGTCGCTGCTGAAGTTGCGCGCGCTCCCGAACGACATGCGCGTTTATTGCGGCCACGAATACACCGCCTCCAACGTCAAGTTCGCGCTCGGCATCGAGCCGAACAATCCGGCGCTGAAAGCCCGCGCGGAGGAAGTGGCGAAGCTGCGCGCGGAGAACCAGCCGACGATTCCGACCCTGATTCGCGACGAGAAGGAAGCCAACACGTTCCTGCGCGCGGATGTTCCCGCCGTCGCAGCCGCCGTCGGCCTCGCGGGCAAAAGCCCGGCAGAGGTTTTTGGCGAACTGCGCGAGCGCAAGAACAAGGCATGACAACCATCAAAGCCGGGTTGACCTCGCGCGACGTCATCGCGCGGCTCAGCCTGAAGCCGCATCCTGAAGGCGGGCACTATCGCGAGACCTTTCGCGATTCCCGCAGCGTCAACGGCGGGCGGGCTGCATCCACTGCGATCTACTTTCTGCTCGCGCGCGGTGAAAGATCCCATTGGCATCGCGTCGATGCAGCCGAGGTCTGGCATTATCACGCCGGCAGCGCGTTGACGCTGCGGGTCGCCGGTGACAACGGCGAGCGGGTGATCCGGCTTGGCGCCGATCTCGCTGGCGGCGAGGAGCCGCAGGCCGTCGTCCCCGCCCATGCATGGCAGGCCGCCGAGAGCACGGGCGACTGGACTCTGGTCGGCTGCACCGTCGCGCCCGGATTCGATTTTGCAACATTCGAGCTTGCGCCGCCGGGATGGTCGCCCGTCTAGGCAGACCGTTTAGCGATCATGTCCTTCGCGGCGATCAACCCGCCGCCCGCAATCAGCGCGGCTGCGATAGCCAGCGTCGCGGTCGGCTTGGCAAAGCCCGCTAGAATCAGAAACGCGGTCGACAGCAGTGGCGTGGCATAGGACGCAGCACCCAGCACGCGGATGTCGCCGCGCTTCATGCCGATATCCCACACGAAAAACGCGATCCCCACCGGCCCGATGCCAAGCGCCACGATGGCAAGCCATTGCACCGTCGTCTCCGGCCAGACCGTCGTCTCGAGAGCGAAATGGCACATCGCGGCCAGCAGCGCGGTCGCAAGGCAAAATCCGGCAACCGCATCGGTCGGCACCGCCGCGAGTTTGCGCGACATCACCGAATAGCCTGCCCAGACGAACGCTGCGACAAAGGCCGCGACAAAGCCCGGTATATGCGCCGGATCTGGTGACGATCCGCCATTGCCTGCGAACAGCAAGATTGTTCCGGCGCAGCCCAGAACCGCGCCGACGATATGATGCGGTGCCAGCCGTTCGCCCGGCAGCAGCGACGAGAGCAACACGATCAGCAGCGGCCACAGATAGTTCAGCAACCCGGCTTCAGCCGGCGGTGCGAGGCGCAGGGCGAGAAAATACAGCGCGTGATAGCCGAACAAGCCGCCGATGCCGATCAGCCATACTGCAAGCGGTTGCCGCAAGGCGCGAATGGCCGACGGCCGCCACAGCCAGGTCAAGGGACCGACGCAGGCGCCGATGGCGAATGTCATTGCGAGTAGTTGAAACGGCGGAACGCGGCCCGTCGCAACAGTGAGCGCGGCAAGCAGCGACCACATGATGATGGCGGCAAGGCCGACAAGAGTGGCGGTTGAGGACGTCATCGCGGATCAATGCCATTCAATCCGCGACAACACCATATCCATCGGCCGATTGCCGCACTTCCGGGATCGGAGCTTATTGCAGGTACTGTCCGCCGTTGATGGTCATCGTCGAGCCCGTGATGAAGCCCGACTCGTCAGAGGCAAGAAATACCACCGCGCGCGCGATTTCTTCCGGCTCACCGAGGCGGCTCACCGGAATTTGCGGGATCACGTTCTTCTCGAGGACGTCCTTCGGCACGGCCTGCACCATCTCGGTGTTGATATAACCGGGACAGATCGCATTCACCGTGATTCCACCGCGCGCGTTTTCAAGCGCGAGCGCTTTGGTAAATCCGATATCGCCGGCCTTCGCCGCCGAATAATTGACCTGCCCGAACTGGCCCTTCTGACCGTTGATCGATGAAATGCTGATGATGCGTCCGAACTTGCGGCCGCGCATGCCCTCAATGACCGGCCGTGTCATGTTGAACAGCGAGCCGAGATTGGTGTTGATGACCGCATTCCACTGGTCGAGCGACATCTTGTGGAACGGCACGTCGCGGGTGATGCCGGCATTGTTGACCAGCACATCGATCGGCCCGAGTTCGGCCTCGACTTTCTTCACACCCTCCGCGCATGCATCGAAGGCGGCGACGTCCCACTTGAAAACGGGAATTCCCGTCTCGGCCTTGAATTTTGCAGCGGCCTCATCGTTGCCGGCGTAACTCGCCGCAACCTTGTAGCCCGCAGCCTTCAACGCCTTGCTGATCGCAGCGCCGATGCCGCGTGTTCCGCCTGTTACCAATGCCACGCGTGCCATGTCAGGTATCCCCTCCGCAGTTCACTGAAGTGTTTTTGGAAAATAAGTATTCAGGTCAATTGCGATAACAGCAAGAAAAAATGCCCGGCAAATCGCCGGGCATTTTGATTTGTGCACTGCGTTCAGAGAATTTTATCGCTCAACACACAATGCGATGCCCATACCACCGCCGATGCAGAGCGTGGCGAGGCCCTTCTTGGCATCGCGCTTCTGCATTTCATGCAGCAGCGTCACCAGCACGCGCGCACCCGATGCACCGATCGGATGACCGATAGCAATCGCACCGCCATTGACGTTGACCTTCGCAGGATCCCAGCCGAGGTCCTTGTTGACTGCACAGGCCTGCGCGGCAAATGCCTCGTTCGCCTCGATCAGATCCAGATCATCAGCCTTCCAGCCAGCCTTCCGCAATGCCGCGCGCGACGCCGGGATCGGCCCCGTTCCCATGATCGCAGGATCGACGCCGGCCTGACCCCACGACACAATGCGGGCGATAGGCGTGCGGCCTTCCTTGGCAGCCTGCTTGGCGCTCATCAGCACGAGAGCGGCGGCGCCGTCGTTGATGCCGGATGCGTTGCCCGCAGTGACCGAGCCGTCCTTCTCGAAGGCGGGCTTCAATTTGCCCATCGCATCCATCGACGCACCATGGCGCGGATATTCATCGGCCTCAACAACAACGTCGCCCTTGCGCGTCTTGATCGTGAAGGGGACAATTTCATCCTTGAACTTGCCGGCCTTCTGCGCGGCTTCCGCCTTGTTCTGCGAAGCGACGGCGAACTCGTCCTGCTGCTGGCGGGTGATCTGGTACTGCTTCGCCACGTTCTCCGCAGTATTGCCCATGTGGTACCCGTTGAAAGCGTCCCACAGGCCATCCTTGATCATCGTATCGACGAATTCGAGCGACCCCATTTTCACCCCGCCGCGCAGATACTGCGCGTGGGGCGCCATGCTCATGGATTCCTGACCACCGGCGACAACGATCTCGGAATCGCCGTTGGTGATCGCCTGATAGCCCAGCGCCACCGAGCGCAGGCCCGAGCCGCACAGCATGTTGACGCCCCAGGCAGGGCTCGCCGCCGGGATGCCCGCCCCGATAGAAGCCTGCCGTGCGGGATTCTGGCCCTGCGCAGCGGTCAAAATCTGCCCCATGATGGTTTCGGACACACGGCCCGGCTCGATGCCCGCACGCTCCAGGGCGGCCTTGATAGCAACGGCGCCGAGATCGTGAGCGGGGGTGTTAGCGAACGCACCATTGAAACTGCCAACGGCAGTGCGGGCGGCGCTGACGATGACGACATCGTCGGTCATGGGTATCTCCTGGGCTTGAGGTCGCGAGGGAAGCCAGCCGGACTGGCGGACTGGGCTCTCGTTCTTATCCTCTTAACCTAACCTTCTGGTGTCAATCGGCCAAAGGCATTCTGCGGTTCGGGAGGGGTTCCCGGATCGGGGGCCTGCCCGGACATTAACCGTCCTGCACAAAACGGTAGCCGTACCTTTCTGAAAGTGCTTAGTTTATTGCGATGCATTGTTTGCACTGCCCTCGACAACGTCCTCCGGTTCCTCTTTTCGCTAGGTATGTGTGAGTCCATGGCAAAATCCGACCAGCCAATTACGATTAAAAAGTACGCCAATCGGCGCCTCTACAACACCGGCACCAGCACGTATGTGACGCTTGAGGATCTCGCCGCGATGGTGAAGGAAGGCGAAGACTTCCTCGTTTATGATGCGAAGACCGGCGACGACATTACGCGCTCGGTCCTGGCCCAGATCATCTTCGAGCAGGAGAACAAGGCCGGCCAGAACCTGCTGCCGACCACCTTCCTGCGCCAGTTGATCCGCTTCTACGGCGACAGCATGCAGATGGTGGTGCCGAAGTATCTCGAACAATCCATCGACACGCTGACTCGCGAACAGGAAAAGTTCCGCAAGCAGATGACGAACACGTTCAGCAACACGCCGTTCGCACCGCTGGAAGAACATGTCCGCCGCAACATGGAAATGTTCGAGCGTACGTTCGCGATGTTCAAGCCGTTCGGCGCACCATTGCGGAAGGAAACCCCGTCCGCTGAATCGCCGCCGACTGCCAATGAGCCGGCCGAGGCCGACATTGACGATCTCAAGCGTCAGATGAAAGAGATGCAGGACCGTCTCGAACGGATGTCGAGGGAATCGGAAAACAAGGGCTGAACGAACCCTCTCCTGCCAGCGCGATGTGGCGACAGGGTCTGCCGCCATCCCTGACTTCAGTTTGCGACGTCAGCTTGCCGCTATCGCCGCCGCAGGCGTTGCGCCCTGCGGCGCTTTTACAGCGGTCGCCCACGGCTTGGTCAGGGACGCGAGCCCCGTCAGCCGGCCCTGAATGTAATCGCAGCCCCAGCCCTGCAACAGCTTGGCCGACTCTTCGTCCTGCACCCATTCGGCAACCGTCTTGATGCCGAGCCGGTGCGCAAGATCGATCAGCGTTTGAACGAACGCACGATCGTCCGACGACCGCGCGATATTCTGCACGAACGCTCCGTCAATCTTCACGATATCCACGCCGAGCTTTCGCAGATTGCGGAATGACGTGTAGCCGGCGCCGAAATCGTCGATGGCGATGCGGCTTCCGAAATTCTTTAGCCGCGTGACAAACCCGCGAACGTCATCCAGATCCTGAATGGCGACGGTTTCCGTGATCTCAACGATCAGCCGCTCAGCGACGCCGGGATGGGCCCGCATCAGCGATTCGATACTGGCCCACCAGTCCGGATCCATCGTTGTGTCGGGCGAAATATTCAGACTGAGCTGTGCATGCGGCGCGTCCGCGAGCTCAGCGACGACGAGTTCGAGCACCCGGTGATCGACGAGCCGGATCAGGCCGAGTTTTTCGGCGACCGGAACGATATCCGGTGACAGCGAATACGCGCCGTCCTCCTGCCGCATCCGCACCAGGCATTCGTGGAAGGCCGGCTGCCGCGAAACGGTCGCCACAACCGGCTCATAGGCCATCACAATGCGGCGCTCGTTCAGCGCTGTGACGATTTCATCGGTGACGCGGATGTTGACCCGGCGCTGGGCCTCACGCTCGACATTCGGACGCCAGACCATCAGCGAGCCCCGGCGGCGCGCCTTGGCAAGATCCAGCGCTTCCTGGGTCCGGCTCATCGCCTCCTCGACCGTGCTGGCGTGCCGCAGCGCATTGATCGCACCGATCGACGCGGTCAGTGCAACAGGTCCGGATTGCGTCGGCACGACCTCATCGCGGATTCCCGCAAGAAAGCGCTCAGCGGCGACATGCATGTCGTCGACCGAACAATTCTTGAGGATCAGTCCGAATTTATTGCCGGAAAACCGCCCGAGCACATCACCGCCACGCAACCGCGCACGAATGCGCTTGGCGACTTCAAGAATGACCTGATCGGCGATCTCGTATCCGAAGGCGTCGTTGATTTGCGCAAGATGATCGATACCGACCAGCATGAAGGCGAAGGAGGAACGGAAGCGGCCCGCCTCTTCGATGGCCTCGGCCAGCGCTGCCGCCAGGCGGGTGCGGTTAAATTCGCCGGTGAGCGGATCGTCCTGCGACAGCTTCAAGAGCTGCTCGTCCCGGGCATGGCGTTCGTTGTTGATGCGGATGATGCCGTGTGCGCAGGACGGCTTTCCGTCCGCGCCGGCAAACCAGCGGCCGCATTCATCGATCCAGAGCACCGGCGACGATGTGCTGGCGCGCAGCCCGTATTCGATCTGGTAAGGCACGCCCTCGCCGCCGTCGGTCGCCGTCGAGTTCAGCACGGCATCGATGCGGATACCGCGCATCGGCTCGATCAGTTTCGAGAATTCGCCTGCTTTCAATAAGGCCGGTTGCGGAATATCGCCAAGCACGGCCGCGACATTGTCACTCCAGTGCAGGGTGTCGCTGGCGATGTCCCACGAAAAACTGACTTGCCCGAGGGTGGCGAGAAGATCCATTCCAGCCGCCGGCTCAGTGCGGCGCATAAGGGGAGCGTCTCCGGGCGCAGCGGCAGACCCGGAAGGGAGCGAGGCTTGAACCGGTTTGATTGTCAAAGATGCCTCGTTCCGGGACGGATTGGGTGATTCGACACCCAAGAGTAAATCGTCAGACGCCCGTCAGCCTAGGCCAACTTCCTGAACGATCCGACAAAGCGCTTTGTTTTCAATGTTCGGAAGGCGATATCAACTTGCCCACCGCGTCCGGCACGACCCTTGCGATGTCATACGGAGAGGGCGCATTGCGTCCCAAAATGAGACAGGCGACCATAAGCAATGATCATCTCAGGCCTCACATCGAAGACCGGGCCTCATCTGCCTACGAGGCCACCCGCAGCAGCAGCCTCGCAGACAGAGGCGGCCGCGAGCCGCGCCCTGGTGCCCGTCGAACGCCCTCTGCGGGCTTCAGCGGTACGGATGGCTCGCCCGGATGCATCGTTCTTGGCGCATCTGATTGCGATGGTTGAGCAGGACCCGCAGACGAGGAGCCTGCGGCGGGAGGCGCCGAACGTCGCGCGCACTGCTTATGACAGCTCTGCAATGCGAGGTGCGGCGCGTTACGGCCGGGTGTTGTCGCAGACCGCCTGAAGCGGGCTCAGGGCTTCGGGGGCGTTTTGACCGCGCCTTCTGCGGTATTATCCGACACAAGATCACTGACATTCCAGTCGGAAATCTTCCGCTCCGGAGCAGGCGTAACCCCCTCAGAATTGCGGATCACGGCAAGCGTCGGCACCGGCTTCGGCACAACTTCAGGCTCGGACGCAGGCTGCGGCGATGTAAACACCGGCTCGGCCGACTTCACGTCCCGATGCTGACGATCGAAGGATGGCTCGACCGGTGCCGGGCTGGCTGGAACGGGTGCTGGTGCAGGTTCGCGCTCGACGCCGGCAGACACCACGGCTGGTGCGCGGCGGTGCCGATTGCGGAAGCCGATCGAGACCCCCGCAAGAAACTCCACGATCATCAGCACTGTCAGCAGAAAGAAAGTCGATGTGCCGAACGGCGCGAGCAACAGAAACTCCGCTACCGCAGCGCCGGAGACGATCAGCGACAGCAGATGATCGGTCAAGTATCGCGCGCCGGGACGCGCGGCCTTGATGACTTCGAACATTAGGAGAAGTGCGGCAAGCGCCAGCAGCGCATCGCCGAATGTCGGCACCCACTGCACGCCCGACATCAGAGTCACGCTGGCGACCGGCGCGGTGAACGCCACGCCCGGCATCAGGAACACGAAGATGTTGTAGATCGCGAACGGAATCAGAAGCAGCGGGAAACCGATCATCGTCGGCAGGCTCTCTCTGAAAATGTATCCTTGTGATGCGTCATCACATGCGTCTGTGGCGTTCTTATGAAGGCACGTTAGCGCGCTTCCGCCAGCATCGCGGCGGCTGCGCTGCCTGACAGCAGCGCGCCACGATCCGGACCTTAGTCCTTCTTGACCTTCAGGACCTGGCGGCCCTTGTACATGCCGGTCTTGAGGTCGAGGTGATGCGGACGGCGCAATTCGCCCGAGTCCTTGTCCTCGACATAAGTCGGCTTCTTGAGTGCGTCCGCCGAGCGGCGCATGCCGCGGCGTGACGGCGAGGTTTTCCTGCGTGGAACGGCCATGGGATCGTCGTCCTCTAAATCAAGGCTCACCCGCCGGGCGGGGGCTCTCCAGAATTCGGATTGAGGCCGCGCTTATAGATGAAGGTTGCCGCGAAAGCTAGACCGCAGGGGTCGAGAAAATGGGCCTAAGAGGCCCAAAATCAGCGATTTCGCTCCCAGCAGTCGGAGATTTCAGCCGACTGGGCCCGGACCACGTAGGTCCCCGCCATCCGCCGGACCCCCGGCCCTGGATTCCGGGCGCTCCGGGTGACCGGATTGGGCAGAATCGTGACCAAAAGAGCCGCCTCGCGAGCCGAAAGCGCCGCTGCCGGGCGGCCAAAGGCATAATTTGCACCGGCTTCCGCTCCGAACTGGCCGTTGGGTCCGAGCTCCGCCACGTTCAGGTAAAGCTCCAGAATACGCTTTTTCGACAGTACCAGATCAACCCACATCGCCAGCGGGAACTCGATCACCTTGCGCACCACACTCCGGCCCGGCCAGAGGAACAGGTTTTTCGCCACCTGCTGCGTAATGGTTGATCCTCCGCGCGCGACCTCGCCGTCCTGTGCATCCTCAATGATGTTCCGGAGCGAATCCCAGTCGATGCCGTGATGGAAGCAGAATTTTGCATCCTCGGCGGCCACCACAGAGCGCGGAAGGGCCTCGGACATGTCATCAAGATCCACCCATTTGCGGGTGACGGTCTCGCCCGAGAGATATCGTCCGATCATCAAGGTCGAGATGGGATGCCCAGTACTGTAGAGCGGCGTCAATACGTAGGGCAGCAGCAGAAGCCCCAAGACCACCAACACCACCGTTCGGATCAATCGTCGCATTACACCTCGTGCCCGGAGGGATTATTCCAGCGGTCCCCAGCCAGCAGAAACCATGCCTTTCCGTTTTTTCCAAACCCTGGCAAAGCCCGGCTTTGCGGAATTGACGCGGGCGATGCCATGACCGATTGTCCGCCGAAATTTGCGTTCGTTTGGAGCTTTTGATGACCACCGGCACTTCACCACAGGATTTCATGAAACGGCTCGACGCCACGGCGGCCGATACCGAGGCGCTGTTGACGCGCCTCTTGTCTGACAAACCACTGGACGGCGAGATCGTGCGCCCGCACCGGCTGATGGAGGCGATGCGCTATTCGAGCCTCAATGGCGGCAAGCGGCTACGTCCGTTTCTGGTGGTGGAAAGTGCTGCCGTGTTCGGCGTTCCGCGCGATGCCGCACTGATGGCCGGCGCCGCATTGGAATGCATCCATTGCTATTCGCTGATCCATGACGACCTCCCGTCGATGGACAACAGCGATCTGCGGCGCGGACGGCCGACCTCGCACAAGAAGTTCGACGACGCCACCGCGATCCTCGCGGGCGACGGACTTCTCACCATCGCCTTCGACATCATCACCCGCGACGATGTTCACAAGGACCCGACAGTGCGCCTGTTGCTGACCCGGGCGCTTGTACGCGCCGCCGGTGTCGGCGGCATGGTAGGCGGGCAAATCATGGATCTCGCCGGCGAAGGCCGTTTCGGCGATCCCGAGCCGCCCGATGTCGCCAAGCTGCAGCAGATGAAGACCGGTGCACTGCTCAAGTACGGCTGCATCGCGGGCGCGCTCCTCGGCCAAGCGCCGCAGGATCAGTACGCCGCGCTCGATGCCTATGGTCACGCGCTCGGAGAAGCCTTCCAGATCGCCGATGATCTTCTGGACGTCGAAGGCGACGCTGCGGCGCTTGGCAAGCCTGCCGGACAGGATGCGGCTGCGGGCAAAACCACGTTCGTCACGCTCCTGGGGATTGACGGTGCCAAGGCTCGCGTGCGCGATCTCCTGAAGCACGCAGATGCTGCGCTCGCGCCATTCGGTGCGAAGGGCGATGTGCTGCGCGCGACCTCACGTTTCGTCGCCGAGCGGCAAAGCTAGAGAGGCACCAGAATGCCGGGCAAGAAGGACGGCGATCCGTATCTTCTTCGCCTGAAAGGCATGCCGAAGCCGCTGCGTATCGTGCTGTCCCGGCCGCGCACTTTTATTGCATTCGCAATCGGGCTGGCCTCGTTGCTGTTTCTGCCGTCCTCATGGCGTCTCGCGACGCGCCTGCTTGTGGCATGGGATATCTTCATCGCGATCTACATGACGCTGGCCTATGTGACAGTGTTCTCATGCGGCACAGACGACATTCGCCGCCAGGCCGCACGGCAGGACGACGGGCGCTTCTTCATTCTTGTCATGACCGGCCTCGGCGCGTTCGCGAGCATCGCAGCCATCGTCATGGAACTTGCCATCAAGCCCCAGCAAGCCCCTCAGCTTGCGCTCGCAGTCGTGACTATCATGCTGTCATGGGCGGCGATTCACACGACGTTCGCCCTGCACTATGCGCACGATTACTATCGCGGCGCCAAGGCCAGCGGGCTTTCTTTCCCCGGCGGCGGTGAACCGGATTATTGGGACTTCATCTACTTCTCGTTCGTGATCGGCATGACGGCACAGGTGTCTGATGTCGGCGTCACCGACAAAATCATCCGCCGGACCGCCACCGCCCACGGCGTGATCTCCTTCATCTTCAATACCGCGCTGGTGGCCCTGATGGTCAATATCGCGGCCAGCGCGATATGATCCCGTCATGGTAGCGACGTTCCTGACCTTCCTTCTTGTGCTCACTGCGCTGGGAGCTTCTGCGACCGTCGCAAAACGTCTCTCGGTCGCGCCGGCCATCGTGTTCCTGATCGTCGGAATCATCCTGGCATTTCTGCCGGGATTTCCGCGCATCGAGATGAAGCCGGAAGGCGTTCTGCTGCTAGTGCTTCCGCCGCTGATCTATTCCGCCGGCGTATCGATGAGCTGGCGTGAATTCAAAGCCAACCTTCGTCCTATCAGCCTGCTGGCGATCGGCTGCGTGATTTTTACGACCGTGATGGTCGCTGCGGCTGCGCACTATGCGCTCGGGTTACCCTGGGGCGTCGGGTTCGTACTTGGTGCGATCGTGTCGCCGCCGGATGTGGTGGCGCCGCTCGCCATCGCCAGGCGGTTGAAGCTGCCACATCGAATTCTCGTCATTCTCGAAGGCGAAGGACTGGCGAACGACGCTACCGCGCTGATCCTGTACCGCTTCGCGGTGCTTGCCGTCTCGACCGGGACATTCTCGCTGGCTCCCGCAACGGGAACCTTCATCGCCATTATCGTGTGCGAGATCGCCTTCGGCATCGTGGTTGGCTGGCTCAGCCTGCGATTGCGGCAATGGGCACACGATCCGCGCGTCGAGATTTCACTATCGCTGCTGACACCATACCTTGCATTCTGGGTCCCGGAGCATTTTCACGGATCGGGCGTGATCGCTACCGTCGTGACCGGCCTCTATGTGAGCTGGAATGGCCCGCTGCTGATTTCATCGAAAACCAGGTTGCAGGGCATCTTTTTCTGGGACTTCGTGATCTGGCTGATCGAGGGCGTACTGTTCCTGATGATCGGATTCCAGCTCCGGCTCCTGATGGAAAAATCGAAGGCGCTTCCGATTGAAATCCTCACCGCCGTCGCGATCGTCTCCGCGATCGTCATCGTGGCACGATTCCTGTGGGTCTTTCCCGGCACCTATCTGCCGCGCCTCCTCAGCAAAAGAATCGCAGCGCGTGACGCAAAGCCGCCATGGCGATACGTCGCGGTCATCGGCTTCACCGGAATCCGCGGCGTGGTGTCGCTCGCCGTCGCGCTGGCGTTGCCGCTGACATTGCCGAACGGACAGGACTTCCCTCACCGCGACCTCATCCTGCTCGTGACCTTCGGCGTGATCATCGTCACGCTGATCGGCATTGGGTTGACGCTTCCGTTACTGGTGAGGCTGCTTGGCCTGTCCGATCATGGGCATCTTGAGGCCATTCGCGAACGGGAAGCCGAGATTTCAGCGCGGCGAGAAATTCTCGAATCGGCGCGCGGTTCGCTGGACCAGATTATCAAGGATCGCAACCTGCCCGAAGGGCTTGCCAGATTTCTCGAAGCTCGCCACGAAACGCGCATGCGCGCGCTGCCCGAACCACCGAGGGAAGAAGGTCAGTTCACGCCCGCGACGCAGGGCGCTTCGCTGGTGCGTGAGATCATCACAATCGAGCGGACGTGTCTTCACAGGCTGTTGCGCGAGGGAAAGATCACCGACGAAACGCGTCGGCGCATCGAGCGCGATCTCGATCTTGAGGAAGCTGTTGTCGACAACCGGGAGAAGAACGGCCCGCTGTAATTGCGGACAGTCTTGTGCGCATTATTCCGCTGCAGTCACCGCCGGAGCTTTGGCTCCAGCACTGCCGTAACGCTGTTCGATATAGTCGATCACCAGCGCCTTGAAGTCAGTCGCGATGGTCGGTCCGCGCAGCGTGCGAAATTTCTGGCCGTCGACGAACACCGGCGCTGCAGGTGTTTCGCCCGTTCCCGGCAGCGAGATGCCGATGTCGGCATGCTTGGACTCGCCGGGTCCGTTGACGATGCAACCCATCACCGCGACGTTGAGCTGCTCGACACCGGGATAGCGCGTCTTCCAGCTCGGCATTTCATCGCGGATGAAGCTCTGGATGTCGCGCGCCAGTTCCTGGAACACTGTCGATGTCGTGCGGCCGCAGCCGGGGCATGCCGCCACCAACGGCACGAAGGTGCGGAAGCCCATAGTCTGGAGAATTTCCTGACCGACCTTCACTTCGACGGTGCGGTCGCCACCGGGCTCCGGTGTCAGCGAGACACGGATGGTGTCGCCGATGCCGTCCTGCAGGAGAATACCGAGCGCCGCGCTTGAGGCGACGATGCCCTTCGAGCCCATGCCGGCTTCGGTGAGACCAAGATGGATCGCGTAATCGGAGCGCGCAGCGAGTTCGCGATAGACCGCGATCAGATCCTGCACGTTCGACACTTTCGCCGAAAGAATCATGCGATTTTTCGGCAGACCGATTTCCTCGGCGCGCGCCGCCGACAACAGCGCCGACTGAACCATGGCTTCGCGCGTTACCGCGCGGGCGTCGATCGGATCTGGCGACTTCGCATTCTCTTCCATCAGCTTCGTCAGCAATTCCTGATCGAGTGAACCCCAGTTCGCACCGATGCGGATGGTCTTGCCGTGCTTGAGAGCCATTTCGACGATGTCAGTGAACTGCGTGTCACGCTTGTTCTTGAAACCGACATTGCCAGGATTGATGCGGTACTTCGACAGTGCTGCGGCGCAGGCCGGATGATCGGCGAGCAGTTTGTGGCCGATGTAGTGAAAGTCGCCGATCAGCGGCACGTCGATGCCGAGTTTGTCGAGCTTCTCCCGGATATGGGGAACGGCAGCAGCGGCTTCGTCGCGGTCCACGGTGATGCGGACCATCTCGGAGCCCGCGCGCGCAAGCGCTGCAACCTGCGTGACGGTGCCTTCGATGTCCGCGGTATCGGTATTGGTCATCGACTGCACCACAATCGGTGCACCGCCTCCGACCTTGACGTTGCCGACCGTTACCTGAACCGTCCGATGGCGCCCCTTGGGGCCGGCCTGGATTTCCTTGGTCCGCTCTTTCAGATCGCTCACGTCAGAATCTCTTTTTTGCGTTCAAGTATCAGGTTTCGCCGGAAGCAGGGGATTCCCTGCCGGCTCGCCGGAGCGGTTTACCAGATATAGGCCCGCCATGACCAGAAGGGCAGCCCCCGCAAAGGCCAATGTCAGGGTGTCATGCATCACGAAATAGCCCCCAATGACGCCAAACAGGGGCGTCATAAAGGTAAATGACGATAGTTTGCTGGCTGAATAGGTCTTTATGAGAAAGACCCAGATCAGGAATGTCGTCCCAACAATCCAGACCGTTTGGTAGGCCATCAGCGCCCAGGCAGCCGGTCCCGGCATATGGGTGATGCTCTCGCCGGAGACAATCGCCCCAAGCGCCAGAATCGGGATTGAAACAGCTACCTGATAGGCCAGCGTCTTTTCGGCAGGCGCCTGCAGAAGCCGGGTCGCCTTTACCACCAGCGTGGTCACAGCCCACAGAATGCCGCCACCCATCACCAGGATGTCACCCAGAATGACCTTGGCATCCACGGACGGCTGCGGCACGCCGATGGCCAGAGCCACGCCTGCGAACGACAGCGCAAGACCGCCCCATTGCAGCCGGCTCAACTCCTCGCCGAGAAATCGCTTCGAGCCGAGCGCAACGACAAACGGCGCGACGTAGAGAAACACCACCGCGCGGGAGGCCGTGGTGTAGAGCAGCCCGCGATAGATCAGGATGAATTCGACCCCGAAGAAAAGCCCGGCGACCAAGCCCGCGCCCAGTGTGCCGTCACGCCGGAACAGCGTCACGCCGCGCAGCCACGCCACCGTCATGATGATGATTAATCCACCGCTCGAACGGATCGTGGCCTGCAACAGCGGCGGAATATCGGGAAGAGCCAGTTTGACCGCAATCTGATTGAAGCCCCAGCTCAGGCACAACATCACCATCAGGACGATCGCCGTCGCGTTCAGCGGTCGCCCCGCTGCCGCAATCTTCAAGCTGTCTGACGACATGGCCCCCCGTGCCCGGCTTTCCGCCGTGTTGTTGTTCGGCCTATGCGGCGCGCTGACAGTGTGCGCAGGTGCCAGTGATTTCCACCACCGACAATTTCGGCGCGAACCCCGTTCCGCGCGCAGCCTCGTTGAAACTCTGCGCCAGAGGTGCAGCCGGAATTTCGCCCACCGATCCGCAGGTCTCGCAAATCAGAAACGCCACAACCGCCGTCTCATCGTGATTATGAGCGCAGGCCAGAAACGCGTTACGGCTTTCGATGCGGTGGACCAGACCGTTGTCCATCAGAAAATCCAGCGCGCGGTAGACGGTAATCGGCGCCGGACGCGGCATTGTCTTGGCAAGTTCGTCGATCACTTCATAGGCACCGAGCGGCCGATGGCTCGACAGCAACGCACTCAAAACCTGCCGCCGGATCGGCGTGAACTTTTGACCCCTGCCCTTGCAGACCTTTTCGGCATGCAAAAAGGCGTCCTCGGCGCAGCGGCCGTGGTCATGATCTGGGGCAGGGAAAATTGGCTTCGCTTGTTTCATTCGATCAACATGTAGTGCGGTTATCGTGATTCCGCTCATAATTTCAGCGGCGTAGGCCGTCAGAGTATTTTGCGATGCAATACTTTCTATTGCATCGCATCATAAAAGTCCCAAATCACCTGTCTACAACGGATCGAACCGATCCTCAGGCGACCGAATTGTTGCCTCATTTCAGAGAGGAAGAAGCTCATGGCGACCACTCTCAAAACCTATCTCGACAATCTGACGCCATGGAGTTTTTCCGGCACACGCAAGCCGAGTGCGGCCAGGAAGATCAATCTGGCGCTTCAGGGTGGGGGATCGCACGGGGCCTTCACCTGGGGGGTCCTTGATCATTTCCTTGCCGACGGGCGGCTGGAGATCACCGGCATTTCCGGCGCGTCCGCCGGCGCCATGAATGCCGTGATGCTCGCCGACGGGCTCACCCGCGGCGGCCCTGAGGAGGCGCGCAAACGGCTGGCGGCATTCTGGCGCGCAACCAGCACCGGCGGGGATCTGCCGCCGATCCAGCGCGCGATGACCGACCGGATGTTTTCGATGATGCCGTTTGCGGCCTCGCCGATACAGAACTGGTTCGAGACGATGGCGCATTATTTTTCGCCCTACGAGCTCAATCCCCTCAATATCAATCCGCTGAACCAGCTCATAGAACGCTTCGTCGATTTCAATGCGCTACGCGCCAACACCGATCTCGCGCTTTATATCTCGGCCACCAACGTCCACACAGGGCGGCTGCGCATTTTCGCGAATGAAAAAATCACCGCCGACGTGGTGATGGCGTCGGCCGCGCTACCGTTCATGTTTCGCGCCGTCGAAATCGACGGCGTGCCTTACTGGGACGGCGGCTACATGGGCAACCCCGCGATCTTCCCATTCCTGCAGGCGACTGAGGCGGAGGACGTCGTGGTTGTGCAGATCAATCCTGTGTCGCGCACCACCACGCCGAAAACCTCCGGGGAGATCATCAACCGGCTCAATGAAATCACCTTCAATTCGGCACTGATTTCCGAATTGCGCACGATGGATTTCGTCAATCAGTTGATCGACGATGGACGATTGCCGCGCGGTACAGGCAAGGATCAGTACCGCAGGCTCAACATCCACCGCATCGATCTCGGCGGCCTCGGCACTCGCCTCGCCGCCTCCAGCAAGATGAAGACAGACTACGAGTTTTTCGAAGTGCTGCACCGGGCCGGCAAGCGGGCAGCCAAGAAGTTCCTCGACATCCATTTTGACGACATCGGCCACCGCAGCACGATCGATCTCGCCGCGGAATCCGGAGTGGAATGGGCATGACGATCTAACGTACCGATAATCGTGACGCTCTGTGCGATCCCGCTGGCGATGATGATCGGATCGACCAAGGCGGCGCTGCGCCAGCAGTCGCAGAACGCCGGTCATTCTGCAGTGATGGACTGACGCGCCCAAAAGAATGGGAGGCCGAAGCCTCCCATTCTCGTTCGCAGAACTAACGAGAACTCAGTTCAGCTTCTCGATCACCATCGCGGCGCCCTGCCCGACGCCGACGCACATGGTCGCGATGGCAAGCTTGCCGCCCCGCTTTTCCATGCCATGAACCGCGGTCAGTGCAAGGCGCGCGCCACTCATGCCGAGCGGATGGCCGAGCGCGATAGCGCCGCCATGCGGATTGACGAAATCGGCATCTTCCTTGACGCCGAGCTGACGCAGCACCGCAATACCCTGCGAGGCGAACGCCTCATTAAGCTCGATCAGATCGATGTCGGTGATCTTGAGGCCGAGGCGCTCCAGCAGCTTGCGCACCGCCGGCACCGGCCCGATGCCCATGACGCGCGGCGCGACGCCTGCGGACGCAAACCCGAGGATCTTTGCGCGTGGCGTTAGTCCGTGCTTCTTCACGGCTTCTTCCGATGCGAGAATCAACGCGGCCGCGCCATCGTTGACGCCGGACGCATTGCCCGCCGTCACCGTGCCGGGATTGCGCACGATCGGCTTGAGCTTGGCCAGTCCTTCAAGCGTGGTTTCCGGGCGCGGATGCTCATCTTTGTCCACGATGGTGGGACCAGCCCTGCCGCCGGGCACCGTGACCGGGGTGATTTCCTCGGCGAAGTATCCGGCTTCAATAGCTTTGCCTGCGCGCTGCTGCGAGCGGATCGCGAAGGCGTCCTGATCCGCACGCGAGATCTGATAATCTTCGGCGACGTTCTCGCCGGTCTCAGGCATCGCATCGACGCCGTACTGCTGCTTCATGAGCGGATTGACAAAACGCCAGCCGATCGTCGTGTCGTAAGTTTCCACCGTGCGCTGAAAGGCTTCCGTTGCCTTGCCGGTGACAAACGGCGCGCGCGTCATGGATTCGACGCCGCCCGCCA
Organism: Acanthamoeba mauritaniensis; assembly: GCA_000826465.1. NCBI lineage: Eukaryota > Discosea > Longamoebia > Acanthamoebidae > Acanthamoeba > Acanthamoeba mauritaniensis. Next base: position 42,261 of record CDFE01036493.1, on the reverse strand, counting down.
GGGCGAAATCCATCTCGCCGGCGCGGATCGCGCGCGCAACGCCACCCACCGCATCCAGACCCGATGCGCAGAGCCGATTGACCGTCATGCCAGGCACCGTGTCCGGCAACCCGGCCAGCAACAGCGCCATGCGCGCCACGTTGCGGTTGTCTTCCCCGGCCTGATTGGCGCAACCGTAAGACACTTCTTCGAGCGCAGACCAGTCGGCCTTCGTATTGCGCGCCATCAAAGCCTTGATCGGCACCGCGGCCAGATCGTCCGCGCGCACCTTGGCCAGCGACCCACCGAAACGGCCAATTGGCGTCCGCACTGCATCACAAATGAAAACATCACGCATGGTCGTTCTCCCTGAAATTCACTCGGACTTGATGGCGTCCGCCTCGGCTGCCGCGAGTTTTAGGAAGCACTGCGCGGAACGTCAAATGATCGATGGCCGGAACAGCCTCGCCACCCGGCAGGGCGGCCATGCACTTGCCCTTTCAAGGCGTGGAAAACGCACCATGCAATTCCACCTGGCGAAAGAACTTTGCTAGTGTCCGCCGCCATGACCATCCATTCCACGCCACCCGCATCGTCAAACGCCGAAATCGCCTCCCCGGAGGCCGTCGGACGCGTCACGCCGATGATGGAACAGTACCTGGAGATCAAGGCGGCCAATCCGGGGCTGTTGCTGTTCTACCGGATGGGCGATTTCTACGAGCTGTTCTTCGAGGATGCGGAAACTGCATCGCGGGCGCTCGGCATCACCTTGACCAAGCGTGGCAAGCACATGGGCGAGGATATCCCGATGTGCGGCGTGCCGGTGGAGCGCTCCGACGATTACCTGCACCGGTTGATCGCACTGGGTCATCGCGTCGCGGTCTGTGAGCAGACCGAGAATCCTGCCGAGGCGCGCAAACGCGGCAACAAGAGCGTGGTGCGGCGCGACGTGGTGCGACTGGTGACACCGGGCACGCTCACAGAAGACACGCTACTTGACGCCAAGGCCAACAACTACCTGCTTGCGATTGCGCGCGCCCGTGCGTCATCGGCGGCCGGTGATCGGATCGGGCTGGCCTGGATCGATATTTCAACGGCAGAGTTCAGCGTCACCGAATGCGGTGCTGCTGAACTCGGCGCGACGCTGGCGCGCATCAATCCGAATGAAGTGATCGTCACCGACGCGCTCTATTCCGATCCGGAATTGTCGTCGCTGTTTCGCACGCTCGCCGCCGTGACACCGGTGACGCGGGACATCTTCGATGCCGCCACCGCCGAACGTCGCCTGTGCGACTATTTCGCCGTGGCGACCATGGATGGTTTCGGCGCGATGTCGCGGCTGGAAGCCGCCGCCGCCGCCGCCGCCGTGACTTACGTGGATCGCACGCAGGTCGGCAAGCATCTGCCGCTGTCGCCGCCGGCCCGCGAGGCCGCCGGCACCACCATGGCGATCGATCCCGCCACCCGCGCCAATCTCGAACTGACCCGCACGCTGGCGGGCGAGCGGCGCGGATCACTGCTCGACGCCATTGACTGCACGGTAACCGCTGCCGGGTCGCGGCTGCTCGCACAACGTCTTTCCGCACCGCTAACCGACAGCGCGACTATTTCCCATCGGCTCGACGCCACGACAATGTTTGCGAACGATAGCGCCGCACGGGACGATTTGCGCGGCATCTTGCGTGCCGCGCCAGACATTTCACGCGCGCTGGCGCGGCTATCGGTCGGACGTGGCGGTCCGCGCGATCTCGCTGCCCTGCGCGACGGCATTGTCGCTGCCGACAAGATTCTGGACCGGCTGTCGCGAATCGAGAAACTCCCGCGTGACATTTCACTGGCGACTGAAGCATTGCGCCGTCCGTCCCGCGACCTCGCGCAGGAATTTTCACGCGGCCTGGCGGATGAATTGCCGCTGTTCAAGCGCGACGGCGGCTTCGTGCGCGCCGGTTATGAAGCCGCGCTGGACGAGACCCGCAACCTTCGCGATGCCTCGCGGCTGGTGGTCGCCGCGATGCAGGCGCGCTACGCCGACGACACCGGGATCAAAGGTCTCAAGATCCGCCATAACAACGTGCTGGGTTATTTTGTCGAAGTCACCGCGCAGCATGGCGACAAGCTGATGACTGCGCCGCTGAACGCGACCTTCATTCATCGCCAGACACTTGCGGGGCAGGTGCGCTTCACCACGACTGAACTGGGCGAAATCGAGGCGAAGATCGCCAATGCTGGCGACCGCGCCCTCGGCCTTGAACTCGAAATCTTCGACAGACTGTGTGCGCAGGCCGTGGCCGCAGGCGACGATTTGCGCGCCGCGGCGCATGCCTTTGCGCTGCTCGATGTCACAGCCGCGCTTGCGAAACTTGCGGTCGACGAGAATTACACACGGCCTGTGGTCGACAATTCGCTGAAATTCTCCATCGAAGGCGGACGCCATCCGGTGGTCGAACAATCGCTGAAGCGTGAGGGTCAACCCTTCATCGCCAATGCCTGCGATCTGTCGCCCGGACCAGCGCAGGCGTCCGGACAGATCTGGCTGCTGACCGGTCCGAACATGGCCGGCAAGTCGACGTTCCTGCGACAGAACGCGCTGATCGCGCTGATGGCGCAGATCGGCAGCTTCGTGCCTGCGAAGCTCGCGCATATCGGCATCGTCGACCGGCTGTTCTCCCGCGTCGGCGCCGCCGATGATCTCGCGCGCGGACGTTCGACCTTCATGGTCGAAATGGTGGAGACGGCGGCGATCCTCAATCAGGCCGGGGAGCGTGCGCTGGTGATTCTGGATGAGATCGGCCGCGGCACTTCGACGTTTGACGGATTGTCGATCGCATGGGCCTCGATCGAGCATCTGCACGAAAGCAACCGATGCCGCGCGCTGTTCGCAACGCATTATCATGAACTGACCGCGCTGTCGGCAAACCTGCCGCGCCTGTTCAACGCCACAGTGCGCGTCAAGGAATGGCAAGGCGACGTGGTCTTCCTGCACGAAGTTCTGCCGGGTTCGGCGGATCGCTCCTACGGTATTCAGGTCGCGAAGCTCGCAGGGCTTCCGGCAGCCGTGGTGGCGCGCGCAAAATCGGTATTGGCGAAGCTCGAAGCGCAGGACCGCAGCACCACGGCGCGCGCACTGATGGACGACCTGCCGCTGTTCGCGGTGCCATCACGCGCAGCCGCCGAACCGCAGCCGCCGAGCGCAGCCGATCAGGTTGCCGAGGCGCTCAATGCGCTGCATCCCGATGAGATGTCGCCGCGCGAGGCGCTGGACGCGCTCTATGCGCTGAAGGCGAAGCTGCCGAAATAGCGGCGTCAGATCCGATTGATCGACACGCTCGTCTTCGGGCCGTTCTTGATGGTCTGATAGACCACACAATAGCGCTCGGTCAGCTTTAGCAATTGATCGAGCTTGTCCTGCGGCGCGTCGGTGTCGACATCAAATCGAAGGCGAATTTCTGCAAAACCAACCGCCGCTTCCTTGTCGACGCCGAGGGTGCCGCGAAAATCGAGATCGCCTTCGGCGCTGATGTTGCCGGACTTCAGCGGCGCGTCGATGGCGGTCGCGACCGATTTCAGCGTGACACCGGCGCAGGCCACCAGTGCTTCGAGCAGCATATCGCCCGAGCACAGTTCCAGCCCGGAGCCGCCGGTTGCCGGATGGAGTCCGGCGATAGCAGTAGCCGCCTTGCCGGTTTCGACCTTGCAGGACAGCCCTTCGCTATCGAGCGAGCCCTTCGCCTTCAATGTGATGAACGCGGCCTTGGGGTCGGACTTGTAGCGATCCTTGATCGGCGCCTGCATGGCGCGGAGTGCAGTCGAATCCATGTTCTTGTTCTCCGTTTCCTCAGCACCAACAATGCCGGCCTCAAGTTATTCCGGGTTATATACCCTCACCAGCCGTCAGAAAATCATCAACCGGCCGGCGAAGTCCGCGGTCGAGCGAACGATCCAGCGAGGCGAGCACCTGATGCTTAACCGCCTCGAACGCAGGCGAAGCCCTGTCGCGCGGCCGCGTCAGGTCAACCTTGACCTCCTCGAACAATCGTCCCGGCCGCGGGCGCATCACGACGACGCGATCCGCCAGCACCACCGCCTCATCAACATCGTGGGTGACCAGAACAAGCGTTGGCTTGGTATCGGCCCACAGATCAAGCAGATGATCCTGCAGATCGGCGCGCGTGAATGCATCAAGCGCGGAGAACGGCTCATCGAGCAGCAGCACTTCCGGAGACGGAACCAGCGCCCGAGCAATCGCGACCCGCTGCGCCTGCCCGCCGGACAGTTCGCGTGGCCATGCACTGGCCTTATCGGAAAGGCCGACCCGCGAGAGTGCGCGCGTAATCCGCCGTTGCCGCTCCGCCGACGGCAGATGACCGAGGCCGAAGCCGATGTTGTCGGCGACGCTGAGCCAGGGCAGCAATCGAGGTTCCTGAAAGATGATACCGACCTTTTCGTTGGGCGCAGTGATCGAGATGGTGTCGAGCGTGACAGAGCCTGTCGTCGCTCGATCAAGCCCGGAGATCGCACGCAATAGCGTGGATTTACCGCAGCCCGAACCACCGATGATGGCGACGATCTCACCGGGCTTGACGCGCGCGGAGAAATTCTCCAGCGCATGGACGCCATTCGGATAGGTCTTGCCGACATGATCGAAAACGAGCATCAGATGCCCCCCGCATGCGCGCTAAACGAATCCTGCCAGCGCAGGAAGGGCGCTGCAATCAACTGGATCAGCCAGTCGGTGACCTTGCCGAGAATCGCAAAGACGATAATCGCGGCGACGATCTGCGCGGGCTTGCCGAGTTGCTGACCGTCGGTCAGCAGATAGCCGAGCCCCTCGGATGCACCCATGAATTCGGCGGCGACAACGAACATCCACCCCAGACCCAAACCCGAGCGCAGTGAAATCACATAGGCAGGCAATACGGCGGGAAGAAGAATCCGCCGGATCATTGCAAATCCGTTGAGGCGAAAGATGCGGCCGACTTCAACGATCTTCCGATCCACGCTCAGGATCGCGCCGGTGACGCCGAGATAGATCGGGAAAAATACGCCGACGGCGATTAGCGCCACCTTTGATGTCTCGAAAATTCCCAGCCACAGGATGAACAACGGCACCCATGCGATCGAAGGGATCGCACGCAACGCCTGCAAGGTCGGATCGAGCAAGCGCCGCGCAAGCGTCCAGTATCCGCAGATCGCGCCGAAGAGCGTTCCGGCCAGAACCCCGAGACCAAAGCCCGCGCTGACGCGGCTCAGCGTTGCGACAATGTGCCGGCTCAGTTCACCACTCGCGGCCAGTTCCACCAGCGTCTGCCAGATGCGGCTCGGCGGGGGCACCAGCCGTCCATTGGAGTAACCGGAACGCACGGCCAGTTCCCATGCCAGCGCAAGCCCGAGCGGCAACAGCAAGCCAATAGCAGGACGCGCGATACGGCGCAGGCGTTCGGCAGGCCGCGATCCGGGCTCTTCCCCGATGACTTCTGGCGCAGGCGTGTCGAGTGTCATGGCCATAGCGGAAACTGCTTATCGCAACGATTTGCAAGGGTGCTCAAAGCGAAGGCCAACAAGCTTGGCGCATGCGGCCCTTTGAACGTGCCGTCTGCGGCATATCGTTAGTTCGTCGGCAATGGCACCTGATCGTCAATCAGCGCATCCACCGTGGCCTTCACGTCCACACCAGGCTGGATCACGCCGGCTTGCTGAAGTGCAAGACCCGCAGCGAGGATCGACTCGCGCTGCGGCGCGCCGATCCGGTTGTGCGTGAGTTCGGTGCGCTCCTTGAGCTGCTTGTCGACCACGGTCTCCGGCAGCTTGGTCACAGCGATGAAGCCGCGCTTGAGCTCGTCGTAATTGGCCAGCGAGTACTTGCGCGCTTCCTCGTAGACCGCGAGCACACGCTGAACGATTTTCGGATTGTCCTTCAGAAACTGTTCACGGACATTGAGAATGCCCCAGGTGTTGGCTTCAGGCTTGCGGAAGAACAGTTTCGCACCGTCCTCGATCTCGGCCTGCGCCATCATCGGATCGAGCCCGGCCCACGCATCGACGTCGCCGCGGATCAGCGCGGCCTTGCCGTCTGCATGCTGCAGCAGAACCGGGGTGATGTCCTTGTCGGTCAGGCCTGCCTCAAGCAATGCACGGACCAGGAAGATGTGCGGGTCGGTGCCACGTGTGACGGCAACACGCTTGCCTTTCAGATCGGCGACCTTCGCGATCTTGGACTCCTTTGCCGTCACCAGCGCGGTCCATTCGGGACGCGAGTAGACATAGACCGACTTGATCGGGTTGCCGTTGATCTTCGCAACCAGTGCGGCCGAACCTGCCGTCGATCCGAAATCGATTGAGCCGGCGTTGAGAAACTCGAGCGCCTTGTTGGAACCTGCCGACTGCACCCAGACGATCTTGATCCCGTCCTTCTCGAATTCCTTTTCCAGCAGCCCCTTCTCTTTCAGGATGATGGAGACTGGATTGTAGGTCGCCCAATCGATGGCGATCTGCTTCGGCGCATCGGCGGCAAACGCACCGCCGGTGGCAAGCACTGTTCCCATGACAAGGGCAGCGAGGGCGCGTCGTGATAGGTTCAACATCGTCATCTCCATGTGGATGACCGGAACGGAGTTGCGGTCAGGACGGGTGCATTTCGATGCAACAGGCGGGCGTCCCCTGTCGTCCCGATTGCTAAAAATCACTATGTTTTTCAATTACTTATTTGATGTCGTCAACGAGAAAAAAACCACCCGAACAAGACCCGTGAGAGAACCGGCTTTCAAAAATTGCGCGAAAAACAGAAGGGACGGCTCTTTCCGCCGTATTCCGCTGATGACACCGCTGCTGCCGTCCGTTATCCGAATAGAATGGACAGCGTGACGGCCAAGATCCTCCCAGATCCGGAAGTGCAATTCGATACCGTGCGTATCGCCGGCGAGATCGACACGCTTGCGCAAAAGCATGGCGGCAAAGACGACCTGCTTCGCGCCGCTATCACACAATTGCTCAAGGGTGAGTTGGCGCTGGCGCGCGAGGCCGCGCAGGCACAATTGCTGAAGGACCGTCACGGACGGCGATGCGCCGAGCGGCTTTGCTTTGTGCAGGACGAGATCATTCGCATTCTGTTCAATGCCGCGACCCGGCACCTCTATCACTCACCGACCCCGTCGGACTCCGAACGCATGGCCGTGATCGCCACCGGCGGTTACGGACGCGGCTTGATGGCGCCCGAGTCCGACATCGATCTGCTGTTCATCCTGCCCTACAAGCAAACCGCATGGGGCGAGCAGGTGGCGGAGGCAATTCTCTATTGCCTGTGGGACATGGGGCTGAAAGTCGGCCACGCCACCCGCTCGATCGATGAATCGATCCGCCAGGCGCGCGGCGATATGACTATCCGCACATCGGTGCTGGAAACCAGGTTTCTGACCGGCGACCAGGCGCTCTACGACGAACTCGTCATGCGCTTCGACAAGGAGGTCGTGCAGGGCACCGCCGCTGAGTTCGTGACCGCGAAGCTGGCGGAGCGCGAGGAGCGGCACCGCCGCGCAGGCCAGTCACGCTATCTGGTCGAACCCAACGTGAAGGACGGCAAGGGCGGACTGCGCGACCTGCATACGCTGTTCTGGATCGCCAAGTACGTTTACCGGGCCAGCAACAGCGAAGACCTCGTACAGCGCGGCGTGTTCGACCCGCAGGAGTATCGCACGTTCCGCCGCTGCGAGGATTTCCTGTGGTCTGTCCGCTGCAACATGCACTTCTACACCGGCCGCCCCGAAGAACGGCTGTCGTTCGAAATGCAGCGCGAGATCGCGCAGCGGCTCGGCTACACCTCACATCCCGGCATGCAGGATGTCGAACGCTTCATGAAGCACTACTTTCTGATCGCAAAGGAGGTCGGAGATCTCACCGCGATCCTGTGCTCCAAGCTTGAAGACCAGGAAGCCAAGCCTGCGCCCGTGCTGAGCCGGATGATGGCAAAGCTTCGCCCGGGCCGCAAACGTGGTCGCGTTCCCGGCGGCGAAGATTTTGTCATCGACAACAACCGCATCAACCTTGCCGCGCCCGACGTGTTCAAGACCGATCCGGTCAATCTGATCCGCATCTTCCGCCTCGCGCAGAAAAACAATCTCGCATTTCACCCCGACGCCATGCGCGCGGCGACGCGCTCGCTCGGCCTGATCACGCCGAAGCTTCGCGAGAACCCCGAAGCCAACAAGCTGTTCATGGAAATTCTGACGTCGAACGACGCCGAAACGGTGCTGCGACGGATGAACGAGGCCGGCGTGCTCGGTCGCTTCATCCGCGCGTTCGGACGGATCGTGTCGATGATGCAGTTCAACATGTATCATCACTACACGGTCGACGAGCATCTGCTGCGATGCATCGGCATCCTTCAGGATATCGAGCGCGGCGGGAACGACGAGTTCGTGGTCGCTAGCGATCTGATGCGGAAAATCCATCCCGAGCATCGGGCCGTCATCTATATGACGGTGCTGTTGCACGACATCGCCAAGGGCCGCCCCGAGGACCACTCCATCGCGGGAGCCAAGGTCGCGCGGCGGCTTTGCCCACGCTTCGGATTCAACGCGGCCGATACCGAGCTGATCGCCTGGCTGATAGAGGAACATCTCACCATGTCCACGGTGGCGCAGTCGCGCGACCTGTCGGACCGCAAGACCATCGAGAATTTCGCTGCCGTCGTGCAGTCGGTCGAGCAGATGAAGCTGCTGACCATTCTGACCACGGCGGACATTCGCGGCGTTGGCCCGGGGGTCTGGAACGGCTGGAAGGCGCAGCTGATCCGTACGCTTTACTACGAAACTGAACCGGTTCTGACCGGCGGCTTCTCCGAGGTCAATCGCGCCCAGCGCATCGCGGTCGCGCAAGCCGAATTCCGCGCAAACTTCACTGAATGGCCTGAGAGCGAACTCGAGACCTACATCGCGCGGCACTATCCCGCGTACTGGCTGAAGGTCGAGCTGCCGCGCAAGATTCGCCACGCGCGCTTCGTCAAAGCCAGCGAAGCGGGCGGTCATAAGCTCGCGGTCAATGTCGGCTTCGATGAGGGGCGCGGCGTCACCGAACTGACGATTATGGCGCCCGATCATCCCTGGCTACTGTCGATCATCGCGGGCGCCTGCGCTTCAGCAGGTGCTAACATCGTCGATGCGCAGATCTACACCACCACCGACGGTATTGCGCTCGACACCATCGCGATCACCCGCGAGTACGACCGCGACGATGACGAAGGCCGCCGCGCGACCCGCATCGGCGACACCATCGAACAGGTCCTGGAAGGCAAGCTGCGGCTGCCCGACGTGATGGCGCGGCGCACCGCGTCGAAAGCACGCTTGAAGCCATTCGTCGTGGAGCCGGAAGTCAGCATCAACAACCAGTGGTCGGATCGTTACACCGTGATCGAGGTCTCCGGCCTCGATCGTCCGGGTTTGTTGTTTCAGCTCACCACCGCGATCTCGAAACTCAATCTCAATATCGCGTCCGCGCATGTCGCGACCTTCGGCGAACGCGCCCGCGACGTGTTCTATGTGACCGACCTGCTCGGCGCGCAGATCACCGCGCCAACCCGGCAGGCCGCCATCAAGCGGGCCCTGATCCACCTGCTCGCCAACGGCGATGCTGCGGAAAAGCCTGCGGCCTGATTTATCTTTCCACTGCCTGAAGACGGGCTGCACTTTGAATCACGGCCTTTTGCCGCAGGCGCGATTGCGATCGTGCTATGCAGCATTGTGCCTCGCGGCGAATATCATCGCTGCAGTTTGCGTGCTATAACGTCGCCGGATTGGACATACCGGAGGTCCGCGATGTTCGAAGGTTTTGACGCCATCACCCTGGCGCGCATGCAGTTCGCATTCACGGTGTCTTTCCACATCGTGTTTCCGGCCTTCTCCATCGGCCTCGCAAGCTATCTGGCTGTTCTCGAAGCTCTGTGGCTGTGGACCGGCCGCGAGGTCTTCATCAATCTTTTCAATTATTGGCTTAAAATTTTCGCAGTTGCCTTCGGCATGGGCGTCGTGTCCGGCATCGTAATGGCCTATCAGTTCGGCACCAACTGGGCGGTGTTCTCCGACAAGGCCGGCCCGATCATAGGCCCGCTGATGGCTTACGAGGTGCTGACGGCCTTTTTCCTCGAAGCCGGCTTTTTGGGCGTCATGCTGTTCGGGCTGAAGCGTGTCGGCCACAAACTGCATTTCTTCGCGACGTTGATGGTCGCGGTGGGCACGCTGATCTCCGCCTTCTGGATTCTCTCGGCAAATTCCTGGATGCAGACGCCCACTGGCTTCGCAATGAACCCGGCAGGGCAGTTCGTCGCCGCAGACTGGTGGAAGGTTATCTTCAATCCGTCCTTCCCTTATCGCCTCGTACACATGGTGCTGGCAGCGTATCTCACCACCGCGTTTGTTGTGGGCGCCGTCGGCGCCTATCACCTTCTCAAGGATTCCCGGCTGGAAGGCCCGCGGGTGATGTTCTCGATGGCGATGTGGATGGCGGCTATCGTTGCCCCGATCCAGATTTTCGCCGGCGACCTGCACGGCCTCAATACGCTGGAGCATCAGCCTGTGAAGGTGATGGCGATGGAAGGCCACTTCCAGAGTCATCCGAATGGCGCGCCTCTCATTCTGTTCGGCCTGCCTGACCAGGCCGCGGGTGCGGTAAAATATTCGATCGAGATTCCGAAAGCATCATCACTGATTCTCAAGCACTCGCTTGATGCGCCGCTGAAGGGCCTCGACACCGTGCCACGCGAAAACTGGCCGCCGGTGGCGATCGTGTTCTGGTCGTTCCGCGTCATGGTCGGCATTGGATTCCTGATGCTCGGCGTTGGCCTGTTCAGCTTGTGGGCGCGCTGGCGCGGCACGCTTTATCAGGCGCATTGGCTGCATCGCTATGCGCTGGTGATGGGCCCCGCCGGGTTCGTCGCCGTTCTTGCCGGATGGGTGACCACCGAAGTCGGACGGCAGCCCTTCACAGTTTATGGACTGCTGCGCACCGCCGATTCCGCGTCGCCGCTGGCTGCGCCTGCGGTCGCCTCGTCCCTGCTCGCCTTCGTCGTCGTCTACTTCATCGTGTTCGGCATGGGCGTTTTCTATATTCTGAAGCTGATGTATGAGCCTCCGCATCATGGCGAAGAAGGCCCCGACACGCCGGCCCGCGCTGCGGGCATCACGCCCGCGCAGGCCATTCACGCCGTACCAGGACAGGGGTAAGCACGATGGCTGGAATCCCTCTCGACATCGCAACGCTGTGGGCCTTCATCATTGCCTTCGCCGTCTTCATGTACATCGTCATGGACGGTTTCGATCTCGGCCTCGGCATGCTGTTTCCTTTCTTTCCGAAGAAGGAAGACCGCAACGTCATCATGAATACGGTTGCCCCGGTGTGGGACGGCAACGAGACCTGGCTGGTGCTCGGCGGCGGCGGGTTGATGGCGGCATTTCCACTGGCCTTCGCAGTCCTGATGCCGGCGATCTATACGCCGATCATCGCCATGCTGATCGGACTGGTGTTTCGCGGCGTCGCCTTCGAATTCCGCTGGCGCAGCCAGAAGGAGCGCAACCTCTGGGATATCGCCTTCGCAGGCGGATCCTTGGTCGCGGCGCTGTCGCAAGGCATCGCGCTCGGCGCGATCCTGCAAGGCGTTCATGTCGAGGGACGGCACTATGCAGGCGGCTGGTGGGACTGGCTGACGCCGTTCAGCATTCTGACCGGCTGCGCGGTCGTCGCCGGCTATGGTCTGCTCGGCGCAACTTGGCTGATCATGAAGACCACGGGCGAACTGCGCGAGCACGCTTATCGCATGAGCTGGTGGCTTCTGGTCGCAACGCTCATCGCCATTTGCGCCGTTAGTCTCGCAACGCCGTTTCTGCAGGCGGATTACTGGCGACGCTGGTTCGAGTGGCCGAATATCGTCTTCACCGCGCCGATTCCCATCGCTGTGGCGGCTATCACGCTGCTGCTGCTGAAGAGTCTCGCCAACAAGCAAGACTATCGGCCGTTCGTGTTGACGCTGTCGCTGTTCGCGCTGTCCTATGCGGGGCTCGGCGTCAGCATATATCCCTACATCGTGCCGCAAAGCATCACGATCTGGCAGGCCGCAGCCCCCGCCAACAGCCTCAGCTTCATGCTGGTTGGAGTCGCAATTCTTGTGCCTCTCATCCTCGCCTATACTGCATGGTCATACTGGGTGTTCCGCGGCAAGGTCGATCCCTCGAGCGGCTACCACTAGAGTGAGCATGACCTCGCCATCCGAACCGCCCGGGCCGCTGTCGCGAAAGCTGTTGTGGTTCGTCGCCTTGTGGCTGCTCGGGACCGGCACCGTTGCCGTTTTCGCCTATATCCTGCGGCTCTGGATCGCCCCGCACTGATCCGGATGATCACCGATTTCGAATATATTTTAAGGATTTACGACACATGGTGGCCTTGGGGCGGGTATCACTTGCCAGCCGCGCACGGCTAAGGTTTGATGCGCGAGGGCACGACTAAACGCGGGATTCTCGACATGAACATCATTCGCTCTCTCGCTTTGGCGGCGATCGCGGCCAGCCTGTTGTTCGCAGCACCTCATGCATTCGCGCAGGGCCGCGAGATGAACATCGGTGACCAGCCGGGATACATTCCGGAGGACGAGGAAATTGCACCGGAATTCAAGCGCACTGCGGTTTTCTTCCGCACGACCGAAGCGCCCGGCACCATCGTCATCAGCACCTCTGAGCGCTTTCTCTATCTCGTGCAGGGCAACGGTCGCGCACTGCGTTACGGCATCGGTGTCGGCCGCGAGGGCTTCCAATGGCAGGGGCTGCAGAAGATTTCCCGCAAGCAGGAATGGCCGGACTGGACACCGCCGCCGGAAATGATCGCGCGCCAGCCCTACCTGCCACGCTTCATGGCGGGCGGCCCCGGCAATCCGATGGGCGCGCGGGCGCTGTATCTCGGCGCCACGGTCTATCGCATTCACGGCACCAACCAGCCGCAGACCATCGGCAGCGCCGTGTCGTCCGGGTGCTTCCGTCTGGTCAATGCCGACGTGACCGATCTCTTCGATCGCGTCCCCGTCGGCACCAAGGTCATCATCCGCCAGCGGCCCGAAATCTAGTTTTCCGGCACAGATCTTTCGTTTTCCGTACGCATACTTCAGAAGCGAGATTCATTCATGGCCATTTTTTCGCGCACCTTCGGCACTGGTCTCCTCATCGGCGCCACTATTGCTGTCGCGGTTGCGGCAGCGGCAATCGCCTACGAGCGGTACGACACGCGAACCCTGAAACGCACCGTGAAACGAGATGCTGTCCTTTGCGGTGTCAATTCTGGCCTGCCGGGCTTCTCGATTCCCGACGACAAGGGCAACTGGTCCGGCTTCGACGTGGATATCTGCCGGGCTGTTGCCGCCGCGATCTTCAACGACCCGAACAAGGTGAAATTCATTCCGCTCGATGCCAGCGAGCGCTTCAAGGAACTGCGCAACCGCAAGGTCGATATCCTGTCGCGCAACTCCACCTGGAGCATGTCACGCGAGACCGAATACGGCCTGAACTTCGCAGCCGTCGCCTACTACGACGGCGAAGGTTTTATGGTGCGTCAGTCGCGCAATATCGATTCCGCCCTTGAACTCGACGGCAGCAAGGTCTGCGTTCAGGCTGGCACCACGACGCAGCTGAATCTTGCAGACTATTTCCGCGCCAACAACATCAAGTATCAGGAATTGAACCTCCCGAAGCTCGAAGATGTCATCAAGGCCTATGATTCAGGCCAGTGCGATGTACTGACCACCGACGTATCGCAACTCTATGCGCTGCGGCTGCGGCTGACCAAACCCGGCGAACATGTCATCCTGCCGGATGTGATTTCGAAGGAACCGCTGGCACCGGTAGTTCGACAGCGCGACGACGAATGGCTACTGATTGTAAAATGGACGATCTACGCCATGCTCAACGCGGAAGAACTCGGCGTGACATCGAAGAATATCGACGAAGCGCTGAAGTCGAAGAAGCCGGATATCATGCGGTTGGTCGGCACCGAAGGCGCCTATGGCGAGGAAATTGACCTGACCCGGGACTGGGCGGCGCGCATCATCCGCCATGTCGGCAACTATGGCGAAGTCTATGAACGCAACGTCGGCACCGGCTCCAAGCTGGCAATTCCACGCGGTCTCAACCAGCTCTGGAACGCCGGCGGCATCCAGTACGCACCGCCGATCCGGTAATACGCGTTATCTATTTAATCGGGATTGTGATGGCCGGGCTTGTCCCGGCCATTTGCTTCCTCGGCAAAAGCTCCGGCTAGCGCTCAGTAATTCTTCAGCCGCGCCAGCTGGTCAGCGTGATATGCGGCATCACCGAACAATTCCTGACATACCCGCGCGCGCTTCATGAAGAATCCGATGTCGAACGCATCGGTCATGCCGACACCGCCATGCATCTGCACAGCCTCCTGCACGGCCAGCGTCGCCGTCGATCCGGCTTTCGCCTTGGCAACGGCCACCGCAGCGCCTGCCTTGTCGACATCCGAGTCCAGCGCCTGCAGAGCCTTCATCACGGCCGCCTTGGTAATCTCGATCTCGGTGTAAAGATGCGCGGCGCGGTGCTGCAGTGCCTGGAACTCACCGATCGGCTTGCCGAACTGCTTGCGTTCTTTCAGATAGGTCACCGTGCGCATGAAGGCCTCTTCACTGACGCCGACCATTTCGGACGCCACGGCCGCACGGCCGACATTGAGAATGCCCTCGAGCAAGGCTCCACCCTGATCGACCTCTCCGAGCACGCCGTCCGCCGTTACCTCGGCATCATTGAACACGATACGCGCGGCGTTGTGCGCATCAACCATCGCGGTGCGCTCGATCTCGATGCTCCTACTCTTGGGATTGACCAGAAACAGCGTCAGCCCCTCGCGATCACCGCTCTCACCTGCGGTGCGGGCCGCGACGATCAGCAAATCCGAGGCGTGACCATCGACGACGAACGCCTTCGTGCCCTTGAGCTTGAAACCGTTGCCGGAACGCACAGCCTGCATCGCCGTCTTCAGGGGGCGATGCTTGGCGCCTTCGTCCACCGCGAGTGATGCGATCAGATCGCCTTTGGCAATCTTCGTCAGATGTTCTGATTTCTGCGCGGCATTGCCGCCACGCGCCAACGCGGTCGCAGCCACCACGCCGGTCAACAGGAACGGTGACGGCATCAGTGTGCGGCCGATTTCCTCCATCACCACGCCGGCCTCGACGCAGCCAAGCCCGCTACCTCCGAACTCTTCCGGCACCAGCAAGCCAGAGAAGCCCATCTCAGCGAAGGTTTTCCAGAGATCCCGCGAAAAGCCGGTAGCATCCTTCGCATCTCGCAGCTTGCGCAGATGCGCGACCGGAGCCTTGTCGCTGATGAGACCACGCGCGCTGTCGCGCAGCATTGACTGTTCTTCGTTAAGGACGAGAGCCATTTGGGTATCCGGTACGAGTTATCGGTTAAGGAGAGCGGTGCGCGACTGAATGGCTTACGCGCCGGGCAGGTCGAGGATGCGCTTGGCGACAATGCCGAGCATCACCTCGCTGGTGCCGCCTTCGATCGAATTCGCCTTGGTGCGCAGCCATGAGCGAGCCAACGCTCCTTCCTGCGAGCGAGCGCTTTCCCATTCCAGCGCATCGACGCCGCCGGCCGACATCAGGAGCTCATACCGGCGCTTGTTCAGCTCGGTGCCGTAATACTTCAGCGCCGACGAATAAGCCGGATGTCCCTGTCCTGCCTTCGCCAGATCGACCGCTCGCTCGGAAGCACAGGCCAGCGCGGCTTCATCTACATCGAAGGCTGCGATCTGTCCGCGCAACACTGCATCGTCCAGCCGGCCACGTTCGTCCGCGCCGATGGAATTTGCCGCGATCTGGCCGAGCGGGCGCCCGCCACCGCGCTCTCCCAGACCGCTGATCATCGAGCGCTCGTGCTGCAGAAGATACTTCGCGACATCCCAACCACGATTGACGGTGCCGACCACATGCGAACGCGGGACGCGGACGTTGTCAAAGAAGGTTTCGCAAAACGGCGACTTGCCGGAGATCAGGAGGATCGGCTTGGTGGAGACGCCCTTCGAGGCCATATCGAACAAAATGAAGCTGATGCCGTCATGCTTCTTGGCGCTAAAGTCGGTTCGCACCAGACAAAAGATCCAGTCGGCGAAATTCGCCATCGAGGTCCAGATCTTCTGGCCGTTGATGATGTAATCGTCGCCATCGATATCCGCACGCGTTTGCAGCGAGGCCAGATCCGAACCTGCGTTCGGCTCCGAATAGCCCTGACACCAGCGGATCAGTCCGGCAGCGATCTTCGGCAGATGCTCACGCTTCTGCGCCTCGGTGCCGTACTTCAGCAGTGCCGGCCCCAACATCCAGATGCCGAAGCTCGACAGCGGAAGCCGCGCGGAGATCGCAGCCATTTCCTGACGCAGGATTTTTGTTTCCTCTGCATCAAGGCCGCCGCCGCCATATTCCTTCGGCCACTCGGGAACGGTCCAGCCTTTGTTGCGCATGCGCTCGAACCAGAGGCGCTGCGGCTCTGACGAGAACGTGGTGTTGCGGCCGCCCCAGAACACATCGGTCTCGTTCGCCACCGGCTTGCGCATTTCGGGCGGACAATTCGCCGCCAGCCAGGCGCGCGTTTCGCTGCGGAATTTTTCCATATCGGCCATTCGATCGTCCCTCGGGCTGATGGACCGCGACGCGATGCGCGGCTTTGATCAGTTTCTGGGCCGGACTGTACTGTCCGCTTGGCGGATTTCAATATCTCGCTGACGCGAAAGCCTCATCGGGTGCGATATGGTAGCCATGCGCGGCAACCTTGGCAGTATTCCCGGCACAGCCACCGCGTTTAAAACAGAGGAACCGCCATGCGCCTGAAAACGCTTTCGCCTAGCGAAATGACCGCCGATCAGAAGAGCATCTTTGAGGAATCGGTTTCAAGCAAACGCGGCACTGTCACACCGCCGTTGCGAGCATGGATTTATGCGCCTGAAGTCGCGCGGCACGCCAGCCGGCTCGGCGCGTTCCTGCGTTACGATACCACGCTCGGGCCGCGCCTGTCGGAACTTGCCATCCTTGTCACCGCACGGCACTGGAACGCGCAGTACGAATGGTATGCACACAAGAAGATGGCGCTCGCGGCAGGGCTCGACCCGAATATCATCGCCGCCATCAATCATCGCCACGTTCCTGATTTCAACGACCGGAAAGCGCAACTAGTCTACGAGTTCAGCGAGTCGCTGCACGAAAATTGCAAGGTCCCGAAGCTGCTTTACGACAAGGCCGTCGAGATGCTGGGCGAAACCGGCGTGGTCGAACTGGTTGGCCTGCTCGGCTACTACGCATTGGTGTCGATGACACTCAACACCTTCGAAGTCGAATTGCCCGAGGGCGAAACGTCCGACCTTGTGCCGTGATGGACCCGCTCATACATCCGTGAGACCGATGCATCGCCTGCATCGCAAGACCTCGCATCCCGGAGAAGCTAGCATGGCAGCCACAGACGCATTTAGGCCTGTGATCGCGGGAACGCGGATCGGCCACGTCCATCTCAAGGTGGCTGACCTTGACCGCGCGCTCGGCTTCTATCAAGGCGTGCTCGGATTCGAGTTGATGCAGCGCTACGGTGATCAAGCGGCCTTTATTTCAGCGGGCGGCTATCATCATCACATCGGCCTGAATACCTGGCAGAGCAAGGGCGGCAAGCCTCCGCCGGAAGGCGCCACCGGCCTGTTTCACACTGCGATCCTCTATCCGACACGGGCTGCGCTGGCCGATGCATTGCATCGGGTGCTTGAGGCTGGAATACAACTCGACGGCGCAAGCGACCATGGTGTCAGCGAAGCGCTTTACTTGCACGACCCTGACGAAAACGGCGTCGAACTCTATTGGGATCGGCCCGAGGCAGAATGGCCTCGTGCCGCCGATGGAACGCTGGCGATGTTTACACGCAGGCTCGATGTAGATGCGCTGCTGCGAGAGCGCAAGACCTGATCAGTTGGCCCGCAGAGCTTTTCCCCGCACCAGCACAATGGCGGCTGCAATCATCTGGAGTGCGGCGCACGCATAGAACGGCACGGCGTAGCTGCCGAAGATATCACGCAGCAAGCCGACGATCCCCGGCCCGAACGCGTAGGTGAACTGACAGATCGCCGTCACGAGGCTAACCAGCACGCCGAACGCCGCCGCGCTGAACTCCCGTTGCACGATCAGCGTCGGCAGCGTGATCATGTTTCCGACCGAAAAACCGAACACCGCGCTGGCAGTGAACAATGTGACCTCGTTTCGGGTGTTGATCATGACGATTAGCGCAGCTGCCTGACTGATCGCCGATAACGCCGCCGCCTTACGCTGATCCATCCGATCAACGACGAAACCGAACAGCACGCGTCCCACCACCGCCATCGCGGTCATCAGCGCCACTGCGATGCCGGCGCGCTCGCGGCCCATGATCGGATCAAGAAACGAAATCTGGTGCACGATGAAGCCCACCTGCGCGATCATAAGCATCGCGAACGGCACGGTGATCGTCCAGAACGAAAGGCTGCCGAACGCTCCGCGGCGCATCTGTGCAATTGATTGGACGGCAGGCGCGGGCGTGACAGCGAACGCATCGACCGGCGGTAGTAAACGCTTCGGTGGCTGGCCAACCCAGATCAGAATCGCCGGTATTGCCAGCAGGACGATGACCAGCGCCGCGCCGATCGATGTCGCTGGAAAGCCAAATTTGCCAATGGCGGCAACTAAAAGCGGTACGCCGAGCACACCGCCGCAGCTTGCGCCGTTCAAGGCAAGACTAATCGCCATGCCACGCCGCTTGTTGAACCACAGCCCCAGCGTGTTGTTGATCGCGGCAAGGCTGGTGCCCGCCCAGCCAAAGGCGATCAGCGCATAGGCGACGTACAAATGCCACGGAGACGTCACTTGGCCAACCAAGGCGGTGCCTGCGGCAACAGCGAGAATGCCGCCGATGAGAAGGCGGCGTGGCCCCAGCGTGCGGATCGCTTCGCTGACAAACACCACCAGAGCCGCGCTGAACAGATAGTAACCAGTGGTGGCAGTCGAGATCAGCGAGGCCGGCCAGCCGTGAAGACGCTGCAGCTCGGCAAGATAGACACCCTGACCGTAAAAGCCAGCGCCCCAGGCAAACGTCGCAACCAGAAAGCAGACCCCGACGATCGGCCAGCCTTCATAGCGGATCGATGTCTCGTCGATGATTTTCTCATCCACGACGGGGCCGGTGTCAGGCGAATTCATATTCCGGCGTTTCCCCAAAGGAGCTTTCGCTCTTCTTCTCTGCCGATTCCAGCGGCAGTTCCGCCATCTGTCAGGATGCGGATCGCGGCGTCAAGCGAGACATTGTCATCGCCCGCATGACGGCAGGTCTTGAGAGGCGCGAAGGCGTTACGTCTTCGCCGCGTTGTAGAAGAACCGCTCACGATAATCTTGTCGCCCAGCGCCTTGGAATGGACCTCTTTCATTTGCGCTAGAATGCCGCGCTCATGCGCCACCAGCCGTCGCGGCCAACGCGTGGCGGCGCGGTGTTCTCCTGCATGCTGGCATCTTCGGTGTAGTATCGTTCGATAGCGCCAGCGTGACCGCCGCTCTCAACCACTGCAATGAATTTGTTAACGCGTGCACGTATCGGCATCTGTGTTTCCCATAGGTTTAGCCGAAAGGAAAACACAAAACGGTGGCATAGCAAAGCGGCTGCTCGTCACTGCGAGCAAAGCGAAGCAATCCAGAGTGATAGGCGAAGAACTGAATGCTTCGTCGCCATGCTCCTCGCAATGACAGCAGTGCGTGCCGTTTTGTCAGAGCAATCACGTCTAGGGCGTCGTCGGCGGCACCTTGTCGGTCGGCGCAGGCATGTCCACCGTCTTGAAATCCGCCGGACTGACGATCTCCAGATATTCCATGTCCGGCGAGTAATCGAACAAGTGCACGATGCCGGACCGCTGATGCACCACGTC
The DNA here is from genome assembly GCA_000826465.1 of Acanthamoeba mauritaniensis. Classification (NCBI taxonomy): domain Eukaryota; phylum Discosea; order Longamoebia; family Acanthamoebidae; genus Acanthamoeba; species Acanthamoeba mauritaniensis. The sequence continues at coordinate 22,314 of CDFE01036493.1, read as the reverse complement.
GCCGGCCTTCACCAGCGTCGGCTCCTCGTATATGAACTTTGCTCACCCCTTGGTCATGACGATGATCTGGAAGTCGCAATCGTGCCTATACCAGCCGATGCCCTCCGACGGCTGCATGTTGGCCTTCACCAGATGGCAGGGATTCTAAAACGACGGGAATGTGCGGACATCGCCGTGCATCTCGTGCAAGGCGCGCGAGATGCGCCCCCGAGCAGTGTCGTTTCATGCATGCGCCCGCCAACGATGGCCCAGCGGAAAGACAGTTGCGCGAGGCCATTGCCTAATATTCACCTCGAGCTCTTTCCGCCGGCTCCTGCCGTGCAGCTTTGATCCACTCCTGCACTTCAGGAAGGGCGATCACCCGCTCTTCATAGCTCGCCAGCGACCTCTGCACCGGCGTTCGCGCCTACCGCAAGGTGCACCACATGCAGGCCGGCGTCGGCCATTACGGTGTCTTCAGCGGCCGGAAGTGGAACACCGAAATCTATCCGCTGCGGGACTTCATTCACGTCAATTCGTGACAGCGCGCGAACCAGGTGGAAAAGAGGCCGCCTGCAAGCAGACGGCCAGTTTGAGGAAGAATGGCTGACCGCAAAAATGCGGACAGACCACTCTCAGACGACTCAATTCACAACGAAAGAACCAGCGACGTCCTCAAATCTAGGCGTAACAATGGTTTTGGCAAACGAGTAGTTCTGCATGCTGAAATCTGATCTATCGATATGAAAATCAGTGGTCAGTCCGCCAGCGCCTTCATTTCCCTGTAAAGATCGGATTTGCCCTCGAAGCCGATTCCCGGCAAGTCCGGCATGGTGATGTGGCCGTTCTCGACGCGCACGCCATCTGGAAAGCCGCCATACGGCTGGAACAGATCCGGATAGCTTTCATTGCCGCCAAGACCCAAGCCTGCCGCGATGTTCAGCGACATCTGGTGCCCGCCGTGCGGGATGCAGCGCGACGGCGACCAACCGTGTGTCTTCAGAACGTCGAGTGTTCGGAGATACTCGCAGAGACCATACGACAATGCACAGTCGAACTGCAGCCAGTCACGGTCCGGCCGCATGCCGCCGTAGCGAATGAGATTCCGCGCATCCTGATGGCTGAACAGGTTTTCGCCGGTGGCCATCGGACCCGGATAGTATTCCGCGAGCGCTGCCTGCAACTGGAAGTCGAGCGGATCGCCGACTTCCTTATATGATGATTGGTCAAGCCATCGGCTCTCCATTGTTCTGCTCCATTAGTTTGGCCTCCAGTATCCAGGTGAACCCATGTCTTTCCTCGGCCGGAAAACAGCCGGGACAACCTTATATCCGGTCGCTGCGCCAAGCAGCGGCACCACATTCCCGCATTCGATGGGCTGGGCTCAGGAAGGCGCGACCATCCTCATACTCGGCTGTTTAAGCCAAAGAAGACTTCCGGTTCGCCCGCCTGGATCTGCTGAAGCTGATCAGGCTTCAGTAGATGACGATGTGGAGCAGTTTCTACGCATTCTTCAGCTTCGCCCCGTCAATCACGACGCCAACCGTCACATATTTCCACAAAGCAACGAGTAGTTTGCGGGCGAGTGCGACAACGATTTTCTTGCGCTGGGCAGAACCACTCGATGCTGCTCGCTGCCGGAACCAGCGGGTTAGCGCAGAATCAGGCTGATGGCGCAGCCAGAGCCAGGCCAGCTGTATCATCGTGGTGCGTAACCGCGGGTTGCCGGCTTTCGACACTCCTTGATCACGATCAACGGATCCGCTCTGCCACGGTGTTGGTGCTAATCCCGCGTAAGCCGCGATTTGTCGGCGATTGTCAAAGTGCCTGTAAAAGCCTTCCGTCCAAAGCAGAGATGCGAACTCAGGTCCGATACAACGCAGGTTCTCGAGCATGGAAATGGCGCTATTTGCCTCTTTCCGTTCGGACGCCAGAAGCTTATCGCGCTCCGCCTCGATCACTTTGATCTGCTCGATCACCAATTCAAGACGGTCAAGTTCTCGCGATATCTGGGCTTTCAAGAAAGGTGCGAGCGGCCGACCATCGCCAGTGCGAAGCTCTTCGAGGCGAGATCGTCGATCGCGATTCAGAGGTCGGTAGCCCGAAATTCCTTGTGCGAACAGAAGTCCCTCAATTCGGTTGACGTGCGTCAGTCGCTCGACAACCAGGGCTTTCCTTTCCCGGACGAGCCGACGCCGGTCTTCCTCGTCATGGGATGGAATCCGAACCATCGCACATGCTCGTGGCTCACCCCGTTTGAACGACATAAGTGCGCGGACGAGTGTTTCTCCGTCGATACGATCGGTTTTAGCTCGGCGCGCTTTTCTGGGCACCGCTATCGATGTCGCATCCACCACATGGCTCTCAACACCTTCGTCGGCCAAGACGCGATGGACCCAGAACCCATCAAGGCCTGCCTCCTGGATAACGATCACGGGGAGCCAAGAATCGGTCTTACGGTGCGCCCTGGCGCGGAGCTCGGTAAGCAAGCTGAGCAGCCGTCCGATCTGGCCGGCTGGGAGACCCTTCCGCGCCATTTTGGTATCGATGGCCGGCACGAATGAAGTCACCAGCCAAGTTGACTGGCTCAGCTCCACCGAGACGTAAATTGCCTTGGCTACATCCATCCGGGTTTCCGCTGCTTGCTGAGACATCACTTTCATCTGTACTCGCTCCCCATGATTACGACTTGCCCAGCCTTTCGCCGGCCGGCGCCGACGTCAATCATGGGACTCGTACCAGAACAACGGATACTCCCGCAGCATCTTGGCATAGGCGATCCCGGTTTCCAGATCGAAACGTCCATTGGCGTCCACCGCAAGCTGCGCCTGGTTGCCGATTTCCTTCAGCGCCGCCTCGATGCGCTCCTGGTCTTGCGCAATGGACGCACCACCTATCTTCATCTTGACGACATTGTACCCGCGATCGAGATAGCCGCGCATCTCACTGCGCAATGCCGACAGATCCTTGCCGGGATAATAATAACCACCCGCCGCATACACGAACACGCGCGGATTGGCTTCGCGCTTGTGGCGCTCTGCCAGCAGCCGAAACAGCGGCTTGCCTGCGATCTTCGCTACCGCGTCCCAGATCGCCATATCGATGGTGCCAACGGCAACCGAGCGCTCGCCGTGGCCGCCGGGCTTTTCATTTGACATCAGCGTTGCCCACGCCTTGTCCGGGTCGATGTTGGTGCCTGCCGAATCCAGCAACGACTTCGGATCAGCTTCCAGCAGCCGCGGCACGAAGCGCTCGCGGATCAATCCGCCCTGCCCGTAGCGGCCGTTGGAATTAAACCCATAACCAACGACGCGTTTGCCGTCGCGAACCGCATCGGTAACGACGGCGACGAGGCTCGTCGTCATCTTGGTGAAATCGATATAGGCGTTGCGGATCGGGGACGAAATCGGCTTGGTGATCTCACGGACACCGACGATGCGAACGGACATGGGACGGCTGTCTCCTGGATCTGTTGCCTTCACGCTCCTGCGCGCGATGTCTACGCCACGGCCCGGAAAGTTCAAGCAAAACAGCGATTTTTTGCCATACTCCGGCTCTTTTCCGCACATCGACGCATGTGGTAGATAGCGGGCTGAAAGTCTCGGAGGCATATCGTGCACGCCCTGCTGCGTTCCTTGCTGATCTTTTTTGCGATGCTGACCACAACGCAATTCGCCGCGACTGCCGCGCGGGCTGACAAGCGCGTCGCGCTGGTGCTCGGCATCTCCGCATATCAGCATGTCGCCAAGCTGCCGAACCCATCGAACGATGCGGATGCAATGGCGGCGCTGTTCCGGAAAGCTGGTTTCGATGTCGTTGAAACAAAACGCGACGTCGGCATCGCTGATCTGCGCCGTGCGGTCGGCGACTTCTCGGACAAGGCGCAGGACGCCGATGTCGCCGTGGTGTTTTTCGCCGGCCATGGCATCGAGGTCGACGGCACCAATTATCTGGTGCCGGCGGATGCGAAGCTGGCGCGCGATTTCGATATCGAGGACGAGGCACTCTCGCTTGATCGATTGCTGAAGGCGATCGAACCCGCCAAGCGCCTGCGGCTGGTCATGCTGGATGCCTGCCGTGATAATCCCTTCGCCAAGACCATGAAGCGCACCGTGGCGTCGCGGTCGGTCGGTCGGGGCCTCGCCAAGATCGAGCCGACGGTCTCGGACACGCTGATTGCATTCGCCGCAAAGGCGGGGTCGGTCGCGCTTGACGGCGACAACAGCAATAGTCCCTTCACCACCGCCCTGCTTGAGCACATCGCGACACCGGGCGTCGATCTGCGCATTGCGTTCGGCCGGGTGCGGGATTCGGTGCTGTCCGCCACCGCCCGCAAGCAGGAGCCCTATGTCTATGGCTCGCTTGGCGGCAACACGGTTGCGATCGTCGACACGCCGGTAGCGGCCAAGGCCGATACAAAAACCGAGACCAAGCCGGCCGCGGCGCAGGTCGCATCGGCCGATCCGGGCTCGTCGGTAACGGCACGGGCTCCGGCGGTCTCACCTGCACCGTCGCCATCGGCTAACGAGATCGCGGAAGCATGGCGCGCGGTTTCCGCAACGACAAGCCCGACCGTACTCGATGCCTTCGTGCGCCGCTTCGGCGACAGCATCTATGGCGACCTCGCCCGCGCGCGTTTGCAGGACCTGAAAGCGCAGGACACGAAAGTCGCGACGGCGAAATCTGACGAGCGCTCGCTGCATCCCGCGTCGAAGGCCACCGCACCCGAAACTTCCTCCGCCACCGCTGCGGTGACCCCGGCGACCAGCGCCGCGACGACCTCGGCGGCGAACGGCTATCTCGGATGCTTCAAGGACGACAGCAAGCGCGACCTTGACGGCCACACCTTCTACGACAGCAAAATGACCACACAACTGTGCGTCTCAACATGCCGCGACAAGGGCTTCAGTCATGCCGGCACGCAATATGGTGGGCACTGTTTCTGCGGCAACAAGTTCGGCAAATTCGGCCCAGCTGACAACTGCAACGCCAAGTGCACCGGCAACCGCGACGAAACATGCGGCGGCACCTGGGCCAATGCGATTTACAAAACCAACTGATGGGCTGAGCTAGTGCGGCCTTGCTGATTGCCGCTGCCGTGGAGAACCGACGGCGTTATTCGCAGAACCGTTTGCCGTTCGTGTAATAACAGAACGGCGCGCTGTCTATCGCAGGCGCGATTTCCCTAGCGATGCTCCGGCGATTCCNCCGCTGATACTTTGAGAGGCGCGGCGCGGGCGCTGTACAGCGACTGCTGAGTTTTTCGTCCGTGACCGCGACCCAGATGGCCCGGATTCCATCCAACATACATGTCTGCATCATAGCCTTCTGCACGCAAACGGTCGCGCCTTCGCTGTAATTCTTGCTGTTGTAAACGCACAGAACCGCAGCTGGCTTGGGCTCGATCGAGGCCTTTTGCTCGGCTGAAGTCCCTTGCTCAGCCGCAGGCTTCTGCTCCGACGGCGCTTGCGCGGCCGCGGGCAGACCAAGCAGCAGAAGCAGACACGGCGCGAGAATGCGGATCATTGTCTATCTTTAGCGCGGCCCGAGACCTTCAAGAAGGCGGCGGCGCAAAAATGTTTAAGAAATAGCGGCTTCAAATACTATCAGTTGAGAGGTCACCGCGATATCCGGCCCGGCAAGACGCCGGACCGGATGCCGAGGTTCAGTGTTACTTGGTCAGCGGACAGCCGCTTTCCTTGGCGGTCGGGAAAGCCTTGTCGCCCGGCACCACTGCAAGCTGCTTGTAATAGTCCCAGGGCTTCTTCGACTCGGACGGCTTCTTGACCTCGAACAGATAGAGGTCGTGAACCATACGGCCGTTTTCGAGAACCTTGCCGCCCTGCGCGAAGTCGTCATCGACCGGCAGCTCCTTCAGCTTCTTGGCCACCGCTTCGGTATCCTTGGTCCCAGCGGCCTTGACGGCCTTCAGATACGACAAGGTCGCCGAATAAGTGCCAGCCTGAATCATGTTCGGCATCCGGCCGGTGCGCTTGAAGAAGCGCTCACCGAGATTGCGCGACCGGTCATTGACGTCCCAGTAATAACCTTCGGTCAGCACGAGGCCCTGTGCAGCCTCAAGGCCGAGGCCATGAACCTCGGCCGCCGTCAGAAGGAGGCCGGCGAGTTTCTGGCCGCCCTTGACGATGCCGAATTCCGCCGCCTGCTTGATCGAGTTCGTGGTGTCGAGGCCTGCGTTGGCGAGACCGATGATCTTCGCCTTCGAACTTTGGGCCTGCAGCAGGAACGAGGAGAAATCCGCGGTGTTCAGCGGAATGCGAACCGCACCCAACACCTTGCCACCCTGTTGCGTAACGAAGTCGCCGGTATCCTTTTCAAGTGCATGGCCGAACGCATAGTCAGCCGTCATGAAGAACCAGGAATCGCCACCGGCCTTCACCAGAGCTCCGCCAGTGCCGTACGCAAGCGCACGGGTGTCATAGGCCCAGTGGAAACCGTAAGGCTGACACGCATCGCCGCTCAGGCGCGACGTGGCAGCGCCAACCACAATGTCGATCTTCTTCATCTGCTTGGAGAGATCGTGAACCGCGAGCGCGACCGATGACGTGGTCAGCTCGGTGATCATGTCGACATTCTCAACCTCGTACCAGCGGCGCGCGATGCTGACGCCGAGGTCAGGCTTGTTCTGGTGATCGGCGGAGATTACTTCGATCTTCTGGCCGAGAACCGAGCCGCCAAAATCCTCGACAGCCATCTTGGCCGCTTCGAAAGACCACTTGCCGCCGTAGTCGGCATAGACGCCGGACTGATCGTTGAGAATTCCAATCTTGACGCCTTGCTGAGCGGAGACCGGCAGTGCTGCGGTCAGGCTGAACGCCGCGACCGTTGCGGCCAGAAACTTCGATGTCATATTGCGCTCCCAGTTATTCTTGCTTGAGACGCCTTTATAGCGGGATCACGCTTGGGCGGGGCATTGAACTTTCGCATTGAAGCAAAGCGGTTTTCGCAAGTTCATATTGCAGCGCACCAACGACTTCCGGGTGTAGGCCGTTGGCAACTGCTTCGGTTTGAGCCTTTAATGCGCGGCGGATTAGCCGCCGCGCATAAGGCCCATTTCATGAAATGCTCGGGATTTGCCATCGCCATTGGAGTGCTTTTCGTGGCGACGCAGGCGCTGGCGCAGACCTTTCCGTCCCATCTTGTCAGGATCATCGTGCCATTCGGGGCGGGCGGCCCGGCGGATGTCACCGCGCGGCTGATCGGAAGGGTTCTTCAGGAACGCTTCGGACAACCCTTCGTGGTGGAGAACCGGCCGGGAGCTGGCGCCGTCATCGGCACGGCCGAAGCGGCGAAAGCCGCTCCTGACGGCTACACGCTGCTGATGATGTCGAACGCGCAGACGGCAAACGAGTCGCTGCTGCCCAATCGAAACTACGACCTGATGCGCGACTTCACCGCCATTGCGCCGGTCAACACATCCGATCTCGTCATCGTCGTGCATCCCTCGGTTCCGGCAAAGACCCTTGCGGAATTCATCGCATTGGCCCGCGCACAGCCGGGGAAGCTCAACTACGCGTCCTCCAGACAGGGCACGCCGTATCACATGGCTGGCGAGCTTTTCAAGTCGATGACGAGCACCAACATCGTCCATGTCCCGCATCGGGGAAGCAGCGAAGCCCGCAACAATATCATCGGCGGACAAATCGAGATGATGATCGACGCCATGACGACCATGATGCCAAACATTGCCGCGGGACAGGTGCGCGCCCTCGCAACTACTGGGAAGGCCCGCTCAAGCGTCCTCCCCGATGTTCCGACCGTGGCGGAAGCTGGCGTTCCTGGCTACGAAGCAACCATCTGGCTTGGCCTGATGGCCCCAGCGGGCACGCCCGCCGCGATGATCGCAACGCTGAATACCGAAATCAACGACGCCGTGAAGCGGCCGGAGATTGTCGCGCTCTGGGCCAGCCAGGGCGCCGCGCCGATGTCAATGACCCCGGCGCAATTCGGTGCATTCCTGCGCGATGACATTCTAAAGTGGGCCGCCGTCGTCAAAGCGATCGACGGCAAGGTGCAATAAGAATCATGAACACCCTGAAAATTCTCAGTGGCGGCGCTGCGCAAGGACTCGCCGATGCGCTCACGCCCGAATTCAAGACAATCACCGGATGGGCAATCGAAGGCGAATTCGGTGCGGTCGGCATCATGGCCGACAGACTGCGTGCGGGCATACCCGCCGATGCCGTGGTGCTCACAACGGCGGTGCTCAAAGCGCTGGCCGGGCAAAACCTTATCTATCCTACCACGATACGGAACGTGGGGCTTGTTGAAACCGCGGTTGCGGTGCGCAGCGATGACCCTCATTTCGAAATCGACAGTGCCGAGGCCTTGCGTGAGGCATTGCTTGCGTCAGACGCCATCTTCGTGCCCGACACCAAATCCTCGACTGCGGGAGTACATGTCGCGAAAATACTCAAAGGTCTGGGACTCGCAGACCAAATTGCGGCGCGGCTGTGTGAGTTCCCCAATGGCGCAACCGCGATGCGACATCTCGCGGCGTCGAAAGCCAGCCGCCCTATCGGCTGCACGCAGACGACGGAAATTCTCAATACGCCGGGACTGACGTTGATCGGACCACTGCCGCACGGTTACGAACTGACAACGATGTACGCGGCAGCGCTGACGGCAACGACAGAGCATGCTGCGATCGGGCAGGCTTTCATCGACCTGCTCACCGGCGATGACCATCGTGCGCTCAGGCGGAAAGCCGGATTTCAGGACTCATAGAACTACCGCGGACGGTATCGGCCCGCGGAAAGTCTTCGAAACCGGACACCTTTTCCATCGGCGAGGCGCGTGGCCTCGTAACCGCCGTCGCGTATGGCATCGCGCTGCGGCCGCGCGTTCTCGGGATTGCGCTCCTTCTCCCACCACGATGCCCGTTGCGACGCGCGCGGCAGCGCAAAGCCGAGAATGTCCTCTATCTCCTCAAAGCTCAGGACGAATTCAACCTTGGTCTGGTGTGAGAGATGCTCACGAAGCGGATCGTAATCGCTCAATCCGGCGCTCCATTGTGTTGTAAACCTGCATGCGAGCCGATAGGTACGTGGCATCGTCCCTCTTGAACAGAGTTTTCCGTGAATCTGTTTATTTTCGGTCTCGGCTTCAGCGGCAGAACCATTGCTGAGCGCCGCACGGCCCGTGGCGACCGCGTCACTGGAACCGTACGGACGCGACACAAGGCGCAGGCCTTGGCCGCTGCAGGCTTGTCGGTGCACGTGTTCGGGCCGGATGGGTGCGACAGCGCTATCGACACCGACATTGCCGAAAGCGATGCCTTGCTGATCTCGGTGCCGCCCGGGACCGGCGGCGATCCAGTGCTTGCGGCTTACGCCCACCAGATTGCGGCCGCGCCGAAGCTGCGATGGATCGGCTATCTCTCGACTATCGGCGTTTATGGCGATCACGGCGGCGCGTGGGTCGATGAACGAACACCGGCGGCGCCGACCAATGCTCGTTCGCGCGAACGCGCTGATGCCGAACAGGCGTGGCTTACCTTCGGTGCCGCGAACAACATCGCCGTTCACATTTTTCGGCTCGCGGGCATCTACGGTCCCGGTCAGAGCCAGCTCGTGCAGCTGGCACGCGGAACGGCCCGCCGCATCGTCAAACCAGGCCAGGTGTTCAACCGCATCCATGTTGAAGACATCGCACGCACGGTGGACGCGTCGCTCGATCGGCCTCGTTCGGGTGCGATCTACAATGTCACCGACAACGAGCCCGCACCGCCGCAGGACGTGGTGACTTTCGCCGCCTCGCTCTGCGGTGTTGCACCGCCGCCTGAAATCAGCCTTGACGACGCAGGTCTCACCGAGATGGGCCGCTCGTTCTATGCCGAGAGCAAACGCGTGCGGAACGACCTGCTCCGCAACGAACTCGGCGTCACGCTGGCCTATCCCACCTATCGCGAGGGCCTGACGGCCCTGCGCGCATCCGGCGAAGGGCCGCGCTGAACGTGATTACGCCGCCCTGTCGCTCTTCGCGGCGCGGATCGCATCCCAGATTTTCACCGGCGTCAGCGGCGTTTGCAGCGATGTGATGCCAAGGTCACTGAGCGCATCCATCACGCCGTTGACGATACAAGGCGGGCCGCCGATCGCGCCGGATTCGCCGCAGCCTTTAGCGCCGAGCGGATTGGTCTTGCACGGTGCGGAATCGTCGAGCGTGACATCAATGTGCGGCATGTCGCTGGCGCGGGGGATGCAATAATCCTGATAGCTCGCGGTCAGCAACTGGCCCGAAGAATCGTACACCACGCCTTCATAGAGCGCCTGTCCGATGCCCTGTGCGACTCCGCCGTGCACCTGGCCGGTGACTAGCATCGGATTGATCGCAACGCCGACGTCATCCACTGTGGTGTAACGCACCACGCGAGTCACACCAGTTTCCGGATCGATCTCGACCTCGCAGATATGCGTCCCGTTCGGCCAGGTCGGCCCATCCACCTCGCCTTTGCTCTCGACGCTGAGGCGCGAGTCCTTCTCGTCCTTGGCCAGATCGAACAGGCTGACACGCCGGTCAGTGCCAACCACCGTCAGAACGCCGTCGCCATATTCGATATCGCCGACTGAGGCCTCGAGTACATGCGAGGCTTTCTCGCGCGCCTTCTGAATCAGATCGCCAACCGACACAACGGTTGCAGTACCGCCCACGAACAACGAACGCGAACCGACGCTGCCGCCACCCGTCGCCTTGTCGGTGTCGCCCTGAATCACATCGATCCGGTCGAGCGGAATGTCGAGCGCACCAGCCACCATCTGCGAGTAGCTGGTCTGAAGGCCCTGCCCCATCGCCTGGGTGCCCGACTGCAGCACGACGCGGCCCTCGGCTGTCGCCGACAGTGTAACCTTCTCGCTGTGTACACGGCCGCCGGTCCATTCGATGTAGCTGGTGAGGCCGCGCCCATAGAGCAGGCCCTTCTTCTTCGCTGCTTTCTTGCGCGAGTTGAATCCATCCCAATCCGCGAGTTTTGAGGCGCGTTCGAGCATGTGCGCGAAAGCGCCGCTGTCGTAAACTTCGCCGACCGCATTCTTGTAAGGCAGTTGCGACGGCTTGATGTAATTGACCTTGCGGATCTGGCGCGGATCCATACCGATCTGCCGCGCGGCGGCATCCATCAGCCGCTCAACGATAAAGACCGCTTCCGGTCGCCCTGCGCCGCGATACGGCCCAGTCGGTGCGGTGTGGGTCAGGACAGCCTTGATGTCGAAGTGAATCAGCGGAAGATCATAGACGCCGGTCGCCACGAACGGCCCGAGCACCAGCGGAATGATCACGCCCGCACCGGTGAGATACGCACCGGTGCCGCCAAGCGAGCGAACGCGAAATGCCAGCACGCGGCCTTTCTCGTCGAGCGCGAATTCGCCGGTCGATGTGAGATCGCGGCCGTGCGAACCGCCAATGAAGTCGTCGATGCGATCGCCGCGCCAGCGCACCGTGCGCTTCAGTTTCGTAGCCGCGTAAGCGACGATGCCGTCTTCGGGATAGAGATTGACCTTGTGACCGAAGCCGCCGCCGATGTCGCCGACCAGTACCTGAACGCTGTCTTTCGGGCGTTTGAGCACAACATCCGTAAGAATGTCGCGCGTCGCGGTCGGCGTCTGGCTCTGGACATGCAGTGTAAGGCGGCCGGTTTTCTTGTCGACCTCCGCCATGGTGCTGCGCGGCTCCATCGCGGACGGCACCAGCCGCTGGCTGGTAATGTCGAGCGAGACCACGTGCCTGGCCTTCGCGAAAGCCGCTTCCGTTGCGGCCGCATCGCCATAACTCATGGCGGCGGCGATATTGTCCGGCGCATCCGGCCAGACCACAGGCGCACCGGACGCCAGAGCATCGGTTGGACTAACAGCCGCGGGCAGAACCTCGTAGTCAATGATGATGGCCTCGGCTGCCGTCTGCGCATCGGCCCGCGATGGGGCGAGTACGACCGCGACCGGCTCGCCGGCAAAGCGGACAACATCATGGGCCAGCAAACGCCGCGGCGGCGCAGCCATTGGCGAACCGTCGGGCCGCTTGAAGATCGGCAGGGTTGGGATCGTGCCGATATCGTCCGCAACCAGATCCGCCCCTGTGTAGACTGCTGCGACGCCCGGCATGGCCAACGCGGCGCTGGTGTCGACAGCCGTGATCTTGGCGTGGGCGTGCGGAGAGCGCAGCACGTAAAGCCACAGCGCGCCGTCCTGCGCCTTGTCGTCGATGAAATGCCCTTGCCCAGTGAGAAGCCGCTGATCCTCAAGACGCTTGACGGACTGGCCCGCGCCGAAGCGCAGGTTGGAGGGCAGAATATTCATAGGGATTCCTTCGAGATGGTGACCTGACACCGGAGCCGACGTAGTCACCGCCGCTTCCGAATATCGGGTTTCGCATAGCACAACCATGCACCGGGAGTTGAGTCCGAGAACTGGTTTTCCGCCATGCGCTGGAATCGGGCCTTCCAAGCCCCAGCGCCCTTGTCCCAACCTTGCATGTCTGGCTGCGCCGCTTAAGGTCACTGCAATGAACGAAATGCGCCACCCCAAGTCCGCCCCGCTCCGGGTCGCCCCGACGGCGTGCCCGCACGATTGCCCCTCGACCTGCGCTCTGGAAGTCGAGGTGCTTGATGAGCGCACCATCGGCCGGGTGCGCGGTGCGCGGGACAACGGCTATACCGCCGGCGTGATCTGCGCCAAGGTCGCCCGTTACGCTGAACGCATCCATCACCCCGACCGCCTGACAAAGCCGCTGCTCCGCACCGGATCCAAAGGCTCCGGGACCTTTGCGCCGATCTCATGGGACTTGGCGCTCGACCTGGTCGCAGAGAAATTCCGCGAGGCCGAGGCGCGCTATGGCAGCGAGGCGGTGTGGCCCTATCAATATGCCGGGACCATGGGTCTGGTGATGCGCGACGGCATCCATCGCCTGCGCCACGCGAAACGATATTCCGGCTTCCATTCCACGATCTGCGTCAATCCGGCATGGACCGGATTCGTCGCCGGCACCGGCAAGCTCGCCGGTCCCGATCCGCGTGAGATCGCAAAGTCTGACTGCGTCGTGATCTGGGGCACCAATGCGGTGAGCACCCAGGTCAACGTCATGACCCACGCGACGCGGGCGCGAAAGGAACGCGGCGCGAAGATCGTCGCCGTCGATGTCTACATGAACGGCACCATGGAGCAGGCCGATCTCGCGGTGCTGGTGCGGCCGGGCACCGACGGCGCGCTTGCCTGCGCGGTGATGCATTGCCTGTTTCGCGACGGCAAAGCGGACCGCGATTTTCTTGCGCAGCATACCGATGCACCGCGCGAGCTTGAGCAGCATCTGCAAAGCCGCGGTCCGGAATGGGCTTCAAAAATTACCGGCTGCCCGGTCAAAACCATCGAGGAATTTGCTGCGCTGGTGGGAAACACCCCGCGCACATATTTTCGGCTCGGCTATGGCTTTTCCCGCTCACGCAACGGCGCAGCCAATATGCACGCCGCAAGCTGCATTGCGGCCGTGACCGGCGCGTGGCGCCATGAAGGGGGAGGCGCATTCCACAACAACGGCGCGATCTATCACTGGGACCGCTTGCTGATCGAAGGACTCGATGTGGTCGATCCATCGATCCGCATGCTCGACCAATCCCAGATCGGCGCGATCCTGTGCGGCGACGCGGATGCGCTGTTCGGCGGACCGCCGGTGACGGCGATGCTGATCCAGAACACCAACCCGGTATCAGTCGCGCCGGACCAGACTCGCGTCAAACAGGGCTTCGCGCGCGAGGATCTGTTCGTGTGCGTACATGAGCAGTTCATGACCGAGACGGCGAAGGTCGCCGATCTCGTGCTGCCCGCCACGATGTTCATGGAGCATGACGACGTTTATCAAGGTGGCGGACATCAATACATTCTTGCAGGCCCCAAACTGATCGAGCCGCCGGGCGAATGCCGCTCGAATCACGATGTCATCGTGGATCTTGCGAAGCGGCTTGGCGCCGAGCATCGCGGCTTCGACATGACGCCGCGTGAGATCATCGACTGGACGCTGCGGGAATCCGGCTGGGGCACGCTGGAAAACCTCGAGCGCGAACGCTGGATCGACTGTCAGCCTGACTTTGAGACTGCGCATTACGCCAACGGCTTTGCGTGGCCCGACGGCAAATTCCGCTTCAAGCCCGACTGGCCGACGGTGCCATTCCGCAGCCCGGGACTTTCCGGTCCCGTCGATGGCTTGCCGCAATTGCCGGATCATTGGACGGTGATCGAGGAGGCCGACGAAGATCATGAATTTCGTCTCGCCACGTCTCCGGCGCGCAATTTCCTCAACTCGACGTTCACCGAGACACCGACTTCGCTCGGCCGCGAACAGCGGCCGACGGTGATGATCCATCCCGACGATGCGGCAGCGCTATCGATCGCGGATGGCGACAAGGTGATCCTCGGCAATCAGCGCGGCGAAGTACGCATTCACGCCAAGACCTTCGAAGGCGTCCGGCGTGGCGTGCTGATCGCGGAGTCGATCTGGCCGAACGAAGCGTATGAAGACGACCGCGGCATCAACACGCTCACGGGTGCAGACCCGATTGCACCCTATGGCGGCGCGGCGTTCCATGACAACCGCGTCTGGATCAAGCCCGCAGCGTAACCTGCCGCCGCTCCCGGCCCATCATCCCATCCAGCTTCGGATCAGCATATAGATCGCGACGCAGGAAATCACACCCACGAAGATATCGTTCAGCAAGGAACGCCTGTCTGCGAGCAGATGCGCCGATTTCACGCCGATATATCCGCCAGCCAGGCCACCGACGATAAAGACTGCGGTCAGCGGCCAATCGATCAGGCCGGAAAAAGCGTAGCTCGCTGCGGTGGTCAGCCCAAAAGCCAGCACGGCCACCAACGACGAGCTTACCGCGTAAACCAGCGGCATGTCGGTCGCAAAGACGAGCGCCGGCACGATCAGGAATCCGCCGCCGATGCCGAAGAAACCGGACAGAATTCCGGTCGCGAGCCCGAGACCAGAGAGCACCGGCGCGTTGGTCTTGCTCAATTGCACAAGCTGGTTGCCGCCGTGATCGCGGCGACGCCGCATCAGCGCAGCGATCACCAGCATCAAGAGCGCAAACATCACCAGCAGACGCTGGCCGTCGACCATCTTGCCGACCAGAGACCCAAGAAATGCTCCGACGACGCCGGCTCCCGCGAGCACTGATGCGCATCCCCACTTCACCATACCCGAGCGTGCGTGGATAATGAGGTTGAATGCGGCACTCGCCGCAACGGCGAACGCACTGGTGCCGATCGCTACATGCGCGTTCGGCACTCCGACCAGATAAACCATCAAGGGAACCGCGAGAATCGAACCGCCGCCACCGACCAGACCCAGCGAAAAGCCGACAAGCGAGCCCGATGCTGCTCCGAGCAAGCCTTGCGCCAAGGAGATCATGCAAAGAACATCATACTGCGTGCCCCCGCCAGCGGTTCATCCAGCCGTGCTGTTGCGTTCGGGACAGCATGACATGATTTCAGCGCAGGACCACCGGCAACGGCAGGATTCGGCAGCTTTCAACAGGTCTGCGAGATTGCGTTAATGCCAGGGATGCACAACCGCGCTACGCGGAAGGCCGATTTTCCCAATAGGGATCACGCAGCTTGCGCTTGAAGATCTTGCCGCTGGCCTCGCGCGGCAGTGCCTCAAGGAAGTTAATGTCTTTCGGCACTTTGAAGTTCGCCAGCCGTTTGCGCAGATAATCCTGCACATCCTTCGGCGTCAGCGCGGCACCGGTATCCGGCTCGATGCAGGCGCACAGCCGCTCGCCGAACTCTTCATCCGGGATGCCGAACACCGCACAGTCGCGCACGCCGTCCATGCCGATCAAGGTGTTCTCGATTTCCGCGGGATAGATGTTGACGCCACCCGAAATCACCATGTCACGCTTGCGGTCACACAGGAACAGATAGCCGTCCTCGTCGAGGTAACCAACATCGCCGACGCTGATCAGACCCTCACGGCCAGCTTCCTCGCGCGCACCGGCCTTGCGGTGATAATCGAAATCCGGGATCGCGGTCTGCCTCATGAAAATCTCGCCGATCTCGTTCAAACCGCAGGGCTCGCCGTTCGGCCCAAAGATCTTGACGATACCGCCTTCGATGACGCGCCCGACCGTGCCGGGTTTCGCCAACGCCTCCTGCGCCGAATGCCAGATTGGAATTCCGGTTTCGGTCGAGCCGAAATACTCGTGAACCACCGGCCCCCACCACGCAATCATCGCCTGCTTCACCGCGATGGGACAGGAAGCCGCGCCATGCACGACGAAACGCAGCGACGACAGATCGTAGCGCGCCTTTACCTCGTCAGGCAGCCGTAGCAGACGCACGAACATGGTCGGGACCATGTGCATGTGCGTGACCTTGTGTCGCTCGATCAACTGCAACAGATCTTCGGGATCGAAGCGCGGCTCGAGCACGATGGTGCAGTCGTGGCGAAATGCCAGCATGCCATAAGAATTGGGCGCCGAATGATACATCGGGCCATTCATCAGAACGACCTGATCCTCGTTCGGTTTCACGCCATAGGTAATCGCGCTGACACGTTCTACGGCAACCATTTTCTCGGGCTGCATCGGCAGACGCCGAACCCCCTTCGGCCGGCCTGTGGTGCCGGAGGTGTAGAACATCGGCGATGCACGGCCGGGCACGTCCCTTAATGGCGCGTGGCCATCGCGCCAGGTGTCCCAATCCACAAGGCCATCGGGCACGCGCGCAAGCTCAGGCGAAACACTGAAAGCATCGCCGATTTCCGGCGGAGTCGTCACCACCAGCAGCGGCAGCCGCTTCGGCAAGCCATCCTTGATCTGGGGCAGCAAGTCGGCGTGGCAGACCAGCGCCTGAGCGCCGCTGTCGGCCAGGATGTAGGCAACCTCCTCGGCCTTCAGGTGCCAATTGATCGGCACCACCGGCGAACCAAGCATCGCGGCGGCCGATGAAGCTTCGAAGAAGGCGAAATCGTTGCGCAACATCATCCCGACGGGCGCGCCGTCGCGAACGCCGAGCGCCTTGAAGCCGTTCGCCGCGCGCGCGATGCGCTCTTGAATCTCGGGAGTGCTGATCTGGCGATCGCCGCTGATGATCATGGTGTCGTTCCAGCTGGAAGAGGACGAGAACGGGCGCGCCGCTGCATCCGCAGCACGCCCGCTGTAAATTTACTGATCGTCGAGAACCTTGCCGAACCCAACCCAGCTCTTGCCGTCGAAGCGGCGCAGTAGAAGTTGCTGGAACGGCAGATAGTCATCCGCTCCTGTGGTCACCGTGATGCCAGGCAACAACAACGGCAACTGAACGTCCTTCAATGAGGCGGCCTGGCGCTTGATATTCTCGGCGCTAATGTCGTCCTTGCACGCCTTGAGAACGGCGACCATCAGTTGGGCGTAGTGATATCCGGCGGCATAGTTGGAATTGTTGAGATCCGCATTCGGCATGTATTGCTTCATGAACGCGAAGTAGTCCTTCACGCCCGGATCGTTTGCCCACTGGACATCATTGACGTCCTTCTGGTTGCTGGACGAAATCATGCCGACGGCATTCTCCAGACCGGCCGGCGCCAGAAACGAGATTGACGCCGCTGAGGTTGGCAGGAATGTCAGCTCGGGCTTCCAGCCCAATTCGGCAATACCTTTGATCAATTGCGACGTGAATTTCCCAAGCACCACGCCGAACAGCACGTCAGCGCCGGAAGCCTTCAAGGTCGCAAGCTGCGAGCTGATGGTCGGCGCACTGGTTTCATAGCTGACCTCAGAGACAATCATCGTGGCAGCTTTGGCGCCGAGCGCGCGTTTGAAGCCGTTGACATAGTCGCGGCCGAAATCGTCGTTCTGCGCCAGGATTGCAATCTTGGCGTTCGGCTTGGTTTGCAGGATGTACTTGGCGTAAATCACACCCTCGGACTCGTAAGCCGCCATGCCGGGCATCGTATACGGGAAGCCCTTCGGATCGGCCCATTTGGTCGCGCCGCTGAGAACGAAGAGCTGGGGGATCTTCTTGCCGTTGAGATAGCGATGCACGGCGTTATTGGTCGCGGTGCCGAGCGAGCCGAACATCACCTGTACCTCGTCCTGCTCGACGAGTTTACGCGTATGCTCGACGGTCTTCGGCGGCGAATAGGCGTCATCCATGCTGATGAACTTCACCTTGCGCCCGTTGATGCCCCCCTCGGCATTGACCTTCTCGAAATACGCTTCCTGCACACGGCCAATCGTGCCGAAGCCAGACAGCGGCCCGCTGTAAGGCAATGTCTGTCCGATGCGGATTTCGCCCTTCTTGTCCGCCAGCGCTTGCGTCAGTCCGCAAGCGGTGAGCGTCAGCAACGCAATCGTGTGCAGTGATCCGGCTTTCATGGTTCTCTCCCTATTTGATTGTTGTCATCGGACCGCGCTTATGCGCGTGCCCCCATGTAGTTCAGGCGCTTGCGCGCCGCGTGAAATCGCCACTGGCTTCGGCAAACTCCGCCTTCAGGCGCTCGACCAGTTCCGCCACCGGCGGCACGTCGGTGATCTGGCCGATGCCCTGCCCCGAGCCCCAGATATCCCGCCAGGCCTTGACCTTCATATTGCCGCCGGAACCGAAGTTCATCTTCGTCTTGTCGGCGACGGGCAGATTATTCGGATCGAGACCCGCAGCCGCGATCGAGGGGCCGAGATAGTTGCCGTGAACGCCGGTGAACAGGTTGGTATAGACCGTGTCATGGGCAGCGTAGTCGGTCAGCGCCTTCTTGTAAGCGGGATCGGCATTGGCCTCGACGGTGGCGATGAAACGCGTGCCCATGTAGGCCATGTCGGCACCGAGCGCGAGCGCGGACGCAATGCCCCAGCCGTCGGAGATCGCACCCGACAGCAGAATGGTACCCTTGAACCACTGCTTCACTTCACGCACCAGCGCGAAGGGCGACAACGTTCCGGCATGGCCACCCGCGCCGGCGCAGACCAGAATGAGGCCGTCGACACCCTGCTCCGCCGCCTTGCGCGCGTGCTTCACGTTGATGACGTCGTGAAACACCACGCCGCCATAGGAATGCGCCGCATCGACGATCTCGGACGGCGGACGCAACGAGGTGATGATGATCGGAACCTTATGCTTCACGCAGGTTTCCATGTCCTTCATCAACCGGTCGTTGGAGGCGTGGCAGATCTGGTTGACCGCGTAAGGGGCAACTTTCTTGTCCGAATTCTGCGCTTGATATTCGCCGAGTTCATCCTCGATCTGCGTCAGCCACTCGCCGAGCTTCTCGACCGGCCGCGCATTCAGCGCCGGGAACGAACCGACGATGCCAGCCTTGCATTGCGCGATCACGAGTTCGGGACCCGACACGATAAAGAGCGGCGATCCAAGAACGGGAAGTTCGAGCGTACCGGTGAGCGAAGCTGGAAGCGGCATCGGATTTTTCCTGCGTTGAATGTGAGCGACGATAACATCTTGACCTGCCCCCCAAATCTCCAATATTGAACAGTTGCGATATCAGGATTGAACAGTGATGGATTGGGATCTTTGCCGGACCTTCATCGCCGTCGCCGACTCCGGCAGCTATCTTGGCGCCGCCCGCCGATTACGCTCGAGTCATCCAACGGTTGGTCGCGAAATCGCGGCGCTGGAAGCTCAACTCGGGACCAAACTGTTTGTCCGCTCCAATGACGGCCTGGTGCTGACGGCGCAGGGGCGCCGATTCCGCGAGCATACAGGGGCGATGGAGGCGGCTGCGCTGCGGGCCGAAGCCGCAGTGTCCGCCACGGGCACGAAGGCGAGAGGGCAGGTCAAGTTCTCGATCGGTCCGACGCTGGCGGCCTACTGGCTGATGCCGCACATGGCGTCATTCATCGAGACCCATCCCGACGTCCAGATCGAGTTCGTCACCCACCCGTTCCCGGTGAGCGTGCGCAAGCGCGAGGCAGACATCGTGTTGCGCATCTATCAAAGCGGCGACGAGAATCTGGTCGGCCGCAAGATCGCGCGCCTCGGTGTCGGCTTCTATGCGTCGCGCGATTACGCCGCTCGCCGCCCGCTGCCCGCGCACCGCGACGACTGGAAGCACCACAGTGTCGTCGGCTTCGCGGACCGGGCCTCGAACGCCGAACTCGGACGCTGGAGCGATCATGTCGCGCGGCAGGCATCTGTGGTGATGCGGTGCTCATCGCAGGCTGACATGCTGGCCGCCGTCCGTGCCGGGATCGGCATCTGTGCGATGTCCTGCATCGTCGGCGATGCGCATGACGACCTGATCCGCGTAGCGCCGCAAAAGCTGGCTGGCATTTCGGACATCTGGCTGCTGGCGCATCCCGACCTGATCGATCTGCCACCGGTCCGCGCCATTATCAATTTTGTCACGCAACGCTCCCGCGCCGACCGCGAAATTCTCAGCGGCGCCGCAAAGGCATGAAACGCGTGATGGATAAAAACCCTGTAAATCAATTGTCTTTTATTTGAACCGCCGCATTGCCTGCGAGCTTCAATCCAGCGCAAGGTATGCCCCCTGCCGCCAACGGCGCGGCTACAGCACGCGTTCACAAGCAAGAATCAATTATCACGGGAGATCACAATGGGTTTCGAGGGACTTCAGCTTCGCTCCTTGATCAGGAAGAGCGGTGAACTCGAACTATCGCTCGCCAAGGTCAAAATTCCCGAGCCGGCCGCCGACGAAGTCATCGTCCGGGTCGAGGGCTCTCCAATCAACCCTTCCGATCTGGGCCTGCTTGTGGGCGCGGCCGATATGACGACCGCCAAATCGTCCGGCACCAATGATAATCCGGTCGTGACGGCAACCGTCCCGGAGTCGTTGATGCGGGCGATGGCGGGTCGCCTCGATGAATCGATGCCGGTCGGAAATGAAGGCGCCGGTGTTGTCGTCGCGGCCGGAAGCTCCAGCAGAGCGCAGTCAATGATCGGCAAAATGGTCGCCATGATCGGCGGCGCCATGTACGCGCAGTACCGCTGTATCAAGGCCGCTGACTGCCTTGTGCTTCCCGATGGAACGACAGCCGCGGAAGGCGCTTCGTGCTTCGTCAATCCACTGACATCCCTGGGGATGACAGAGACCATGCGGCGTGAGGGACACAAGGCGCTCGTGCACACGGCAGCGGCGTCAAATCTCGGTCAGATGCTGAACAAGATTTGCCTCACGGACGGCATCGGCCTCGTCAACATCGTGCGCAATGCCGAGCAGGAAGCAATCCTCCGCAAGATCGGCGCGACCTACGTCTGCAATTCTACCAGCGCAACTTTCATGGAAGACCTGACGCAAGCATTGGTGGCGACAGGCGCGACGCTGGCATTCGACGCCATCGGCGGCGGCAAGCTGGCGGGCCAGATCCTGACCTGCATGGAAGCGGCCGCCAACAAGACCGCCAAGGTCTACAGCCGATATGGCTCGACCGTTCACAAGCAGGTCTACATTTACGGCGGCCTCGATACACGCCCGACAGAAATCAACCGCAGCTTCGGGATGGCTTGGGGCATCGGCGGCTGGCTGCTGTTCCCGTTCCTGCAGAAAATAGGACCGGCGGAAGCGCAGAAGTTGCGCGAACGCGTAGCCGCGGAACTCAAGACCACCTTCGCCAGCCATTACACTCAGGTCGTGTCGCTGCAGGAAGCGCTGCAGCTCTCAAACATCGCTGCCTACGGCAAGCGCGCAACGGGCGAGAAATTTCTTATCAATCCGAACAAGGCTTGATGGGTTGCGCAGCCCGCCGAAGACGGACTGCGTCGATATGCGCCGACGTGAGAAGCTCAACAAAAAAGGCCCCGGTTATCCGGGGCCTTAAGTTTGTCTGGAGAAAACTTATTAGTACTTCGCGACGACCGGGCCACCCCAGTTGAAGCGATAGTTGACGCCAACCTTCACAGTGTGGAGGTCGTCCTTGAAGGACAGCGCCCGAGCGCCAACGTTGTTGTAGGCGACGTTGGTGGTGTCGAAGTTGTAGTACTGGTACTCAACCTTCGCCGACCATGCGGGAGCGAACATGTACTCCAGACCGCCACCGACGGTGTAGCCGGTCGATTCGCGGCTGGCGACGGCCGGCAGGAAGCCAGCGGTTGCAGCAAGACCGTTGTTGTCACGGAACGCGACACCGCCCTTGGCGTAGATCAGGCCCGGACCCCAAGTGTAACCGAGGCGACCGGTGACCGAAGCGAGCCAGTCGGAACGATCACGGAGCGAGTTCACGCCGCTGGTGAAGGTGCGGTCGCTGTTCGACAGGCCGGAAATCTGGCCTTCGATACCAACCAGCCAGTTCGGAGCGAACTGGTAGTCAGCGCCGATCTGGCCACCGCCGAGGAACGCTGCGTCACGGTTGGTGCCGACGAGGGTCGGGTCGGT
>CDFE01036449.1:0-29691 GCA_000826465.1 Acanthamoeba mauritaniensis | reverse complement strand
GGGCCTGACGATGCCCTCGATGGTCAGATACGAGATGCCGGTGGGCGTCGAGAACAGGAACGAACTGCCGAGCCAGTAGCCGCTCTACATCCGCAAGTGTGTCGTCGCGTGTGTGCGGTACAAGTAAGCACTCATACGATGTCTCGCCCAGAATCAAGTTATTGGGTAGCACCTGGAAGTAGGCCGGGCCGGCCTTGTAGGGCTTCTCGTACTTGAAGATCTCGCGGATGTTGCCCCGCAGATCGGAGGAAAACAGGCGAATGAAGTGGGTCGTGACCACCGCAGCCAGGTGCGTGTGCGACGAAGCCTGCATCACGCCGCGGTGAGATAAAATGAAGAGCGAAGAAGAAGACTAGGGAGCCAAACCGCCTGCGGCTTCCACAGCACGTCGATGGGGACTTCGCCGCGGTAGAGCTTGAGGCTATGGCGGCGCTCGGGCGAGGGCAGGAATGCAGTGATCTCCGTCGATCCCGTCGCCACGTTCAGCGAGTACACCACCTTGCTGTCCGTCGGGTCGAAATACAGCACCGCCCTCTCGCTCGCTGCACGCGTGTACATTCGCTGTCAAGATCAAAGACGCTCACATGCGTATTTGCTGTGTGTGTGCGTGCGTGCGTGTGTGTGTGTGTGTGTGTGTGTGTGTGTGTGTGTGTGTGTGTGTGTGTGTGGTTACCAAGGGGAGTCTTGAACACGCGCAGCATGGGGCGCGGGAGGTCAAGCTTCAGCTTGTGCGAGGCCTTCGACGACGTTGGGGCGTTGGTGGAGGCCACATGCAGCTGCGGCAATACATGAAATGACGGTTAGGCTCCTCACTACGTCGTGTCGGTGTACTACGAAAGCCACTTTGGTGTACCTTTTCGCCACTCTCCGAGATGACGACGTATTCGAGGTGGTGGCTGCCGATGAAAACACCATCACGGCCTTCATACGATATACAACACAAACCGCAGTGGTTGGGAGTTCAGCGCTCTGTTTCTCGAGAAAGAAACGCGAAGAGCGAAAAAATACCTTTCTGCAGCACGCGCGGGGCGTTCTTGCCTTCGCTCGAGTTGTGGTCGGCGCTCAGCCAGTAGCGATACTTGGTCCTGCGTTGACAACGTTTGGGCAAATAGGGAGGCACGTAAGGAATTCCTCACTCATTTCACATCCTCGCACAGCGAGTGAGGGCGAAGGAAACGTCGTTACCTCTGGGAGACTGAAGCGGCGGGCAGGTGCGCGTAAGTGCGGACCTGGAACTTGGCCATGAGCTGCTTCTTCTCCTTGGCGTGTTGCCTCTCCTTCTTGTTGTTGGTGGCGTCCTTGCTGTCGGGGTCCTCGGGACCGCCTTCATCGCCGACGATGCTGCCGCTCGAGCTCGACTTGCCCTCCTTCAGCTTCAGCGACAGCAGCGACTTCTTCTGCTCCCGCACATTCGAAATCGAATCGAACGACGAATCTGGGCGTTCACGCAATTCAATCAACACTCGTGTTGTTGATGTGCAATCGTGTGTATGCAGTGGTGTGCGGTACCTTCGTCCTTGTTGAGGGCGATGGTGTCGTAGAGTTCGCCGAAGACGAGGAACTGGCGCAGGATGGGGCTGTAGAGGAAGCGGGTCGGGTGGAGGGTCGTGCCGACGTCCTCCGGCACCGTCGGCAGCTCGTCTTCGAGCATGTTGTTCCCGTCCAGCAATGAGTGGGACTGGATCTTGTTGCGATCGACGAAGTGGAAGCGGTCGACGGGGAAGTCAAACGTGAACCGCTCCTCGTGGAAGAAGTCCGACTGCACTTCCACCCTCTCCGCCTGGGGTAGCAGCATCGCCGGATTCGATCTGAACACAACACAACACGGCACACGACCCGACACATGCGTGGTGAGTGTCATGTACAGAGTCAATCGATCGGGTTGGGCGCGTACCGAGGCATGAGGGAATAGAAACAGACACGCGTTCCCACCTGCGAAGCAGGAACTCCGTCCTTGGGCGACCTCTGCACCGAACTTGAGTCGTGTGTATGCGCGGTGGTTGTGTGTGTGTGTGTGTGTGTGTGTGTGTGTGTGTGTGTGTGTGTGTGTGGTACGCACGTTGAAGGTGAAAGCAAGGTAGTTCAGCGACTGATGCGCGATGAGCCCAGTGGCTTCCAGTTGCGGAGCGTCCGAGCGGTCGCCGAAGCTCGATACATAGTCCACGCGCCTCTCCGTCTCCGTCACCACAGCGTTGAAGTCCTGCGTATAGCCTATTCAACAATGACGCAACAACACAAAATGACATATGACACGACACGACACGGACACGGACACGGACACGGACACGGACACGGACACGGACACGGACACGGACACGGACACGGACACGGACACGGACACGGACACGGACACGGACACGGACACGGAAACGGAAACGGAAACGGACACGAACACGAACACGAAGAAGTTAAGCCGGGGAAGGAAGGTGATGGAATCGATTGTTGGTGGCGGGGGCTGGAAGCAGTACCGCCCGGGTGGATGCTGATCTTCTTGTCGGGGTGGGTGGTGAGCTTCCACGAGAAGAGCGTGCCGTTGGCGCTCAGCGTGAGCAGACAGGGCAGTGCGTGATGGGCCGCTGCGCCCACTACCGGCAGCATGTGCCTCATGATGCGGCTGCAGCGGTGGTCCCCCAACGCCATCGCGTAAGCAACTGTGTGCGTGTGCGGTTGGGTGAGGTGAGCGTACCAGCCGGCAGAGACTTTGCTGGCCTCCTTCAGGGAGAGGTTCCACAGCACGACGACGCCGTTCTGTCCGACGGCGACGATCTGCTGCTGGAAGAATTCGAGCGCGCTGATACGCGACAGCGGAATCTTCTTGGCCAGCGAGATCGTGTTGAAGTCTGAGCGCGCGCACGATGCGGTTACATCAGACCTAGCGTATACGTCGCGTGGTGTGTGTGACGCGGTACCGTCGGTTTGGAAGTGGATGCGCTGCCTGGTGTAGTCCCACACCCGCACGACACCGTCGGACGATGCCGCCGCCTGCCACATGCGAACGAGGGCGAGGGTGAGCCAAGCCACGAAAAAACAGGAAAAAAACGAAACTGTAACGCACTCCGGGGAGGGGGAATAGGTCGTGCACGTACGAGCTGCGGCTGTCCGGGGTCGCAAGCGAGCGCTGTCACGGGCTTCTTCGCGTCCATCTTGAACGAGAGCTTTTGCTTCGTGGCCAGATCGATTACTATTGTGCGTGTGCGTGTGCGTGTGCGTGTGCGTGTGCGGTTGTGAGTGTGCGTGTGTGAGTGTGGTAGGCAAAGCGGGATTGGGGGAGAGGTGGTAATCAACCGTGAATCTCCTTGCTGTCGCTACGAGCGAAGAAGAGCCAGGGCACGAGGGGCGACAGGGCCAGGGCGGCAAAGGGCACGCGCTCGCCCTTGAGCCCGGCGAACACCGCGGCCGGGCACAGCGGACCCACCACGCTCGCCACCAGGAAGTCGCCCTCGTACACGTACAGGCAGCCATCCTTCGTACACGCACACGCACACCGCACACATGAGGACAGAAGGTCGAGATGGGGGGGGGGAGCACGTGAAGCGCACTTCGGTGGCGGCGACGAGGTAGTCGGGCGAGGAAACGAGCGCATGGATGCGACTGCCCGGATTGACCCGCCCCCTGCCGCTCAATGCCCCGCTGTACAGGTCGTACGCTGTGTTTGCGGCACAAATCGAAAATGCATTGCGTGAGAATGCGAGAATGGATGGTGATGACAGTGAATTCCAGACGAGCGATGGCAACGCCTCCCTCGCGAAGATGGACAAGAATCAAAAGATGAAAAACTAAATCGAAAAATCTTTCGCTGTTTGACGACAACGACCAAAGATAGAAGGCGAAGATAAATGATTGGGGGGGGGGTAAGATTGGGGCTGAACCGAAGAGGTGTTCGCCAGCGGCGACGTAGGCCACGGGCTTGTCGGGATGAAACGCCACGGCGCTCACCTCCGCGTCGCCCACGTCCAGCGGCAAATCAAACTCTTGCCCCGGCACCACCTCCATCTCTCCTTCCTGCACTCTTTTCTTTGTATTTTAGAGACACAATGTTCTTAAATATATAATTACTTTTTTTATAATAATAATAATTAGTTGCTCATTTAATTGTATTGTTTATTAATTATAATAATATTCTCTTCGGCCTTGCGTGCTCCTGTGTTACGGGTGGCGCGGACACGGCAAGAAGCTCGCGTGGCTGCAGTGAACTGTCATACGCAGCCACCAGCGAGAAAGGAAGACGCGGTGAGTGAGAACTCACCACTCGGCCCCAGGAGACGAAGAACGAAGAAAGAGAGAAGACGGACGAAGCGCACCTTTGATCTCGGTCATCTTCTTCTCTCTTTCCTCCCCTCCTAGGAGTTTGACGACGAAAAAGAGGATTTAATAATCGTAAAAGAGTGAGAGAGATGGATTCGTCGGTAACGGCAGCGGATGTGGACGAGTACCTCCTGCGCGAGTTGGCCGTGGAGGAATGGGTGGCCGAGGTGCTGATGGAGGACCTGAACGCCCTCAAGGAGGAAAAGACGGCCACCTTCCACGAGCTCCTTCGGGTGCGCTCCCCCCCAATCTCTTCGCTTTCGCTCTTTGTTTGATGACAAAGAATCGATTTCGGATTTGGAGAGCGGTGTGATGCGGATGATGGTTGTTATACCTCCTGAATGAGGAAGTCCAGGGCTTTATTTCCTATTCACTTTCATTCTTAATCAACAAGCGGATGCAGATGTAGCGCACCATCTTGTCTTCCAGCTTGATTAATCCCCTCCAAAGTGCACCTAAATCGCTAATCTATCGGCGTTTGGGTGGTTTTGCTCGGCCCACGTCGTCAACCAAACGTTTGCAGGACGGCGTACTGTTGTGCCGACTCATGCTGTCACTAAAAATGGGCTCGGTGCCGCGGTACTACGAGGGCAAGGACCTCAACCAAGCCTACCGACGGAAGGAAAACATCGGCTTCTTTTTGGCGGTACATAGTCCACTCTCTCTCTTTCTTTCCCTCAACTTCTTCCTCCTGCCTATACGGAGCTAAAAGAACGAAAGCGACGGATTAATGGGCCTTCGTTCTTTTGGCTGAAACGACACACACTCTCTCGCAATGCGACCGTCTTGTTTTGTACAGGCCTGTGAAGAGTGTGGCATCCCGCCAACCAAACGTTTTGCTTTGAGCGACCTGGACAGGCACGGCAACAGTGCCCGAGTGATGTACGTCCCGCCCTAATATTCGACTCGCGTCTTTCATTTTTTTGCATCACTCATCACTCGTGGTCGTGGTCGTGGTCGTGGTCGTGGTCGTGGTCGTGGTCGTGGTCGTGGTCGTGGTCGTGTCTTTGGTTGCAACGCGCGCACGCCGCAGGGAGTGTATAGAGGCGATTGCCGAGACGGCGGACAAGGAATGGAATTTCTACTTCAAGCTCAAGCCCAAGGAGGAGATGTACAAGCGGAACATCACCTTTGACGAGGGCGACCGAAAGCGGGTCGAGATCCTCCTCGCCCGCTTCGCCTACCGCAACACCACAGCCAGCACCGCCTCCAAGGAGAAGGCACTCGCCCAAGACGACGCTCCGGTACCCACACACCACTCACCCACAACACTGCCGCGCTGTTTGGTCGGTTTTTAAACATTTTGGTAACAATTCTCGTATTTGCACTATTGTTGTGTGTGCGACCGGGACAGGCGAGCGGAGTGATGGCCAACGAAAAGGTGGTCCGGGGTGTGGTGTTGCTGCAGGCATTGGTCCGCGGCAGCCGCGCACGGAAGGCCTACATCAAACGAGGTACGCTCACGACACACGCTGGTTTCTATGTTTAAACTAAACTAAATTTACTGATTAATGTGGTGCAGTGCGAGACGTGGCCTACCGGGAGAACGTGGCGCGAGAGATTTTGCAGACGGAGAAGGACTACGTCAACAACCTCATGCTTCTCATGAATGTGTTCATCAACCCCATCAAAGAGAGCCTCACCGACAACGTCTGGAAACCCAAAAACGGATCCAAGCTCGGCGAGGTACCACTGGCCTTGAGGCCACAATCATCATTTCGCTTCAGCACTCTAAATCTGTGTGCGTGTGCGTGTGCGTGTGCGCGCGTATGCGTGCTTCACCGCGTGCTTCTTAGGTGACGTTGAAGGATGTGAAGTCGCTGTACAACGATCTGCAGGTGATCGTGAACTACAACGGCAAATTGCTGCGCGACCTCACACCACGCGTCGAGAAGTGGACGCCACACCAAAAGCTCGGCGACATCTTCCTCCAGCTCGTACGCAATTTCCCCCTGTAGCAGAACCAACGACTTACTTTCAGTGTTTTCTTTACGTTTATCTAAACATTCATTCGTTTTGGTGGTGAAAAACTTATCACGATACTTGTTGGTGGTGGGGTGGTGCAGGGCCTGTTCTTGAAGGTCTACACACAATACGTGAAGGACTATGACCGAGCACGAAGTGAGTTGGCCCACGCCCGCAAGAACTCGCTGGAGTTCGCTGCCTACATCACGGTACCCACGGCCCTCCCACCACCTACGCACAATGCGACACACGGCGCACGCACAACAGCCGGCATACGCGGAGTGAGACACAACACGCACTGACCACGCGTGCGACACAGGACCTGGAGAAGTCGAACGGGGCCAAGCTGGAGAACAAGGACATCTTCGCGTACCTCATCATGCCCGTACAGAGGATCCCCCGATACCAGCTCCTCCTCAGGGACCTCCTCAAGCACACCGAAAAGGACCACAACGACTTCGAATCCCTCCAAAAGGTACGTAACACGAATCTATTCTTCTTTGGTTGCCGTAGTACAGTAATGAATTAACAACTGGTGCAGGCTCTGGATCAGATCGCGAGCGTGGCGTCGTATATCGAGGAAAAGGCCGAGGAGTCGGAGCATGTACATTTGGTCTCGACCATCCAATCCCGCTTCAGCAACAGAGCAGAGGTGCGTTCCTCTCACAATTTAGCTCCGCAACACACGCAAAAGCGAAGCGAACACGCACAATGGTTTTTAACTCCGACTCACGGGAGCATGTGGTGGTGATGGGCCATAGAACTTGGTGGTGCCGGGGCGCAAGTTTGTGCGACAGGGCACGCTCATCGTGTGGTCCGTCAAACAGAAGAAGCGACAGCCCAACCAGGTCTTCCTCTTCTCCGACCTCCTCGTCGTGGCCAAGAGCACTGGTACGCACGAAACACACGCCTGGCACGCACAAGACGCGATGTTGAGTGCGGCGCTCAACGACGTGGGTGTGCAGGCAGCGGATTGGCGGCGCTGAAGCGGAAAAAGCCGCTGGCTGCAGAGAAGGACCTCAAGTTCCGCGCCTCGTTCCAACTTAAATACCTCGTCCCGCGATCCATACCCGACGACCCCAGTGCGTTTCTCTTTTCCCGCATTGTGTGTGTGTGTGTGTGTGTGTGTGTGTGTGTGCGTGCGTGCGTGCGTGCGGCCCTGTGTGTGCGGTGTGCGTGTTCTGATGCGGTGACACACCACACTGTACACAGAGAACAAGCACAGCTTCGGGTTGGACACCGAGTTCGGTGAGTCGCTCATCCGCTTTTTTGCCGAGAGTGAACTGGAGAAGACCGAGTGGGTCAACGAGCTCACCACCATCAAGAAGAAGATGGACGGCGACCGAGCCGCCCGAGAAGGTGCCCCACCACATTTTCTTAATATTATTAACGATTAATTGCTCACGCCTGGTTGGTGGCTGGGTGCAGACCTGATCAACAGCTTGACGCGAAAGAAGGGCGCCACGCAGGGACGAGAGCTGAAGCGCGCCATCTCCACCATCGGTACGCCACCGAGCACACGACTCCGCACAGCTGCCGGGCGACAGACATGCTAACTACGTTCGTTTTGGTTCTCTCTTTCGTTCTTTGCCCGCACGCCCGCATACGCACGTGTTCAGAGCTCAACCAGGCCGCCAACGAATTGCTGGGCTCGCCTCAGATCGCGGCGCTCCGAGCGGCCGCTCTTCGCCCGCGCGGACAGTCCCTCACCGTACGCAGAGCCACCACCCTCTCCTCTTTCCGTCCGCTCACCGGGCTGCTGTTGTGTGGGCTGGGCAGAACGACGTGCCCAAGCGAGCCGCCGTCTACGTGCCGGCCGGGCAGAAGAGCAGCGTGAGCCTCGCCCAGCAGGCCGCCCAGCAGCTGGAAGGTGCGCCGTAGTCGAACGCTTGCGCTGCGGTGCGTTCATGGCGTCCGTGAGGCTGACACACGTGCAACACGCACGACACGACATTCAATATCAAGGGGAGAGAGCGCAGGGGAACTATTTCGACACGCCACGACCGGACCTCACGCACTCGGCGCCCGCCCATGGCGCACACGGCCCGCCTCCGCCGGTGTCGCCCCGCAAGAAGCCGCTCGGCGGCCCGGCGTCGGCGCCCAACAGCCCCTACACCTCCTCCCTCAGCTCACCCGCTATTCTCGACAACGGCAACGCCGGCTGCCAGCCCCGATTCCGCACCACCTCCTGCCGCACTCTGCCCAAGATGGCCGAGCGCCCCGAAGGCCTTGCAAGGTGCGTGCCGTGCCGTGCGTGCCGTGCATGCACTCGCGGTTACTCACCTGTTCTGTGCATTTCTCACAGTTCGTTGAAGACCACGACGGTCACGAAGTCAAAGAGCAAATCAAAGGAGGCCCTGCCCGCCGCAGCCAACGAGGAAAAAGACGACGCGGCCGGCTCGGCGCAGTGACGCCGAAGAAGAACGAAGGGCCACACTCGAGTCTCCTCGAACCTTACCCAACCGTACAATAGCAGCGCGAGCCCTTATTAAATACAAAATGATGACGATATAGTAATAAAATGATGTATTTGCTCCGGGGCGCAACACAAACACTATGTTGAAGAAAAGGCCCACATGGGGGGGGGTAGGGTGAAGGGTAACTGGGAGTTTGTTAGTAGGCCAACTGGCGCTTGGCCTGGGCAAGCCACTGGTCGATCTGGGCCTGGATGTCCTTGCGGGCCTGCACGAGGCTGGGCGGGTCGTTCTCGTGGGCGGGCAGCACGTTGGCGCAGTGGGCGGTGCCGTTGATGAAGACGGTGGTGAGGGACGGCGAGATGCTCTTGGTGATCGACAGCGCGTGCCACGGGTCGATGTTGCCATTGACAAAGAGGATGTTGGACGGTCCCCACGCGGGCAGGTTCCTGCCGCCGTAGATGTGGTTCGTGGCCTGGATTCGGGGCGGGTCGATCAAACCGAACGCGTCACTGCATGGCGGACGTGGTCAATGCCCCAATCGTCAGAAATACAAATACAAATAACGCAAAACAAATATAACACAAACATGTAAATAAATGTAATAAATAAATAAATATTATTATTATTGTACCGGCACTGGTCGAGGGAGAACTTGAGCGGCATGCCGTCACCGAAGGGCTGACCATCTGTGTGACGCGGATCAATAGAGGGAGCGAAAGCACGACGTGCTGGGGCGATCGGTACCGGAATCGGAGGTCTGGAAGTAGCCGAACTCGGTGCAGGTCTGGTAGACCCACTGGCGGATGCCCACGCCAGCGGCGGCAGCGCTGGTGTCCCGCAGCTGGGCGATCGCGTCGGCGTAGGAGACGTCCAAGCACGATTGCTGCACAATCGATTCAAAGATATTATTAATATTATTATCATTATTATTGTCATTATCATTAAAATACTAATTAAATTAAAAAAGGTCAGGAGAACGTGCGCCCTGAGAGCGGAGGAAGATGTTGGAGATGTTGACGTAGGCGGTGAGGGGGTCCACGCCGGGCTGGGTCATGATCTTGCACAGCTGCAGAACCATGACAGAAACACACGGAGAGAAGGAGAGAGCTGACGTTAGCGGGAGCCACGTATAAATTCCGACCAAGATGAGCACGCGTACGTAGATGACGTCGAGAGGGTTGTTGTTCTCGTCGTTGTATTGCACTGCACCACACGACGAATGAATGAGTGAACAAGTAGTGTGCGTGCGTGCGCGTGTGTGCGGTTGTGCGTGTGCGTGGGTTCTTGGGCGAGGGGGCGGTACCGGTGCCCATCCAGTTGCCAGCCAGAGAGGAGTAGAAGTTGGCAATGTCGAGCTCGTTCTGAATCGGCCCGCAGAAGTTGAAGAGGCTCTGCAGCTTGCCCCTTCCACCGGGGCTGCTCACTCGCGTAATAATGAGAAGAACGTTCCACACGCGGATGGTGGTGCGTATGACTTGGGTTCGTCTGTTGCGTGTCGCCTGTCGTACCTGGCCATGAGCTGGCTGACGGCGGCGGTGGCCTGCTTGATGTTCGCGACGCACTTGTCACCCACGAAGTACTCTGAAGGGAAATGAGTGAGTGGGGCTCGATCAGCTAGGTTTGTCCAGGCGGCGGCGATGGCGGGGAGGGGACGCACCGAGGGACTGGTCTACGACGTCGAGGTACTCGAAGAAGTCGAGGGTAGCCTCCACGGGCGCAGACGACGCCACCGAGGCGTAGGTCACGTGCGGGTACTTCAGACGGAACCACGCCGCCAGCGCTCCTTTACACCGCCACAATAGGAGCACACAAAAGTGTTTACATATGAGAAACAAGATAAATATGAGAAATGAAAGTTAATAATAAACAAATAAAACAATGCTGTGCGTTTTGTGCACGGCAGAGCTGTTGCGGAGAGGGCAGCGTCGCTGCGAACGTACCGGGGTAGGAGCACCCGAAGGTGATGATGGGTGACTTGGGCGCCTGGTACTGGTCCTTGAGCCAGAGGAGAAACTCGGCCGCGTCGGCGAGACTGCGGGGCAGGAGAAGGGAGAGGGCAGACACCGACCGACATGATGACGATGATGCAGAAAGAAGAGTTAATGAAGCCGTCGATGAGCGAACGCACATGTAGGCGCGGGAGGAGTGAGATGTACGTACGCCTGCTCGGAAGACAGGAAGCGGAGGGACTCGATGGAGAGATCGGGCAGAGGCTGGCTCGTGCCGTAGAAGCGGTGCTCCAGCGTGACCATCAGCGCACCTGTCGTGTGTCGTGTGTCGTGCATGCGTGCGTGCGTCATGTGGCGTGTGCGTTGCAGGTGAGACACATCCACACACACCCGTCGCTCGTGCGTGCGCAACAGGGACTACGCCGGAGCGTACCATGCTTGATTCCGTATTGCACCATCTGGAGCAGCACGACGTCCTCGCCGCTCACAGCGCCCTCACCGCCCATTTGGACTGTCATGTGCACAACCACAACAACAACACCGTCGTCGTCCGCAACCACCGAATGTGAATGGTCAGCAGACGGGTCTCGGTGCGGAGCACATAACGGATGCGAGTGGTTGCGGGTGAGGGTGTACAGAAGATGGGGCCGGGGGCAGAAGGGTTCCAGAAAGTGTCGTTGATGAAATAACGCTGCTTCCTGTACGCACGTGCACGTGGCCAAGAGTCAGTGACTCCATCTCAAAACGAATAATCTATGGTTAATGATGATTGTCAAAGAAGCGCCGTGGGAGGGGCACCAGGTGCGAGTCTCCTGGCCATTGAAGTGGTCCAGTCTCTGTGATCACAGAGGGGAAAAAGGAGTAAAGTCATAAATCTATATATCGTTTTCAATTGAACGCGCTACTTGCATTTGCTTCGGTGATTAATCAACTAAGAAAGAGGGAGGGGCGGCCGTACTTGGGTGTACCACTGCTCCTTGGGCAGATCGCGCCCGACAGAGGAGGCACTGCTCCGGGCGATGTAGGCCTCCGCGGCAAAGTGGCCCAGGAAGGCCGCCAGCAAAACGACGCACAGCACTGACCTCATCCCGTGAATGCTTGAAGCACCCTCTCTCCTGTCACAAGTCTTTGGGGTGGAGATGAAGAAGATCTCGGCGAGCCTCCGATGCGTGAACTTCGTCGGCAAAGTGCCTGCGATTTTTAGCACATTATTTTGTGCACAAATCGTGCAACGGACAGGTGTGTGCTTCGGGAGCGTGGACGGGCCCGAACGTGAATCGTGGATCGGGCTTGGCAGCTTTGAGAAGTCACACCTGCCCAACGTGCAGCAAACGTGCAGCATTTCACACTTGGGCAGTGGCTTCTGTCCTTTATCAGTGTTGTGTGAACTATGTGTGTGGTTGACACACAACATCACAAGAACTGGTTGCACACAAGGGTCATGGCTGACAGGAAGACCAAGCAGTGCCTCAAGATCATCACCTTGGGCGATTCCTTGTGTGTGCCCACACCAGGTAATGTGGCACCTAACATCACACCAACATGTTGCACTGTTATTGTGGTGTAAAGTGTGGGAAAGACGTCTCTGCAGTTCAGGTATGTGCTGGACAGCAGATTTGGCCCCTATGCTCCAACAATTGGTACTGATCATGCACCCACATTGAACAGTGGACCTGTGATGAGGGCCAGGGCTTGGTGTGGGCCGCCTACACTCACCCTCATGCGTCACCCACACAGCCCCTGATTTCTGGACCAAGGGGCTTCAGATAGATGGTGACATGGTTGACATTCAAGTGTGGGACACCAGTACCACCAGTGCATCACCACACTCATACCCCACTCTCAGGGATTCAACCTGTGTGACTTTGGTGGGGACGCAGTGGGACAGGAGAGATTCGACTGTATTGGGCCAGCGTTCTTTCGGGCCACCGATGTGTGCATCCTGGTGTACAACATCACCAACCTGCACTCCCTCAAGTGGCTGAACCACTGGAAGCTCATGCCCACGCAGGCCAACGTCAACCACACAGTCTTCAGTGTCTTTGCCAACAAGGTTCAGCACATGTATGTGCTCAAAAGGTGTCACTGTGTGCCTGATGGTGAGAACTGCTTGTGTGAGTGGACATGTGAAGATGGACTTGGAGTGGCAGAGGAAGGTGCCACAGGCCGAGGCCAAGGCATGGTGCAGGGAGAACAGTGACATGCCCCACTTCTTGGTCAGCGCCAGGGATGGTGAGAACGTTGAGCAGGCCTTCCACACCCTTGCCAAGAAGGCCAAGCAAAAGCTCAACATCTGGTCCGTCCCCCACTTTCACCGATCATCATAAGCTTCTGAGATGATGGCTTGCATTAGCTTCTTTGGTCTCATCAATATCTACGACCACTACAGGAATCAACAACAGCTCATTGAGGACAGGATACACCTGCGCAATGTGCATGTGGGGAAGGATGGCAAGCATTGCCAGTTGTCATGTTAGCAGAGAGGACGGGTGCCAAACAGGCACACAGCCCAACTGGTAGGCCTCTGTAAGTAATCTGTGGTTAATGATGAGTGGAAGGACAAATGATGAAGACTGGGAAGCCATGAAAGATTGTTTGTGACATGGTACATGGGTGAAGTCAAACAATGACCTTGCTGGTGCTGCCCATGATGGGGAGCACTTGTGTTTGCCTGCCTTGCATCTGTGTGGGAAAAAAAGACCTGGAGACCTCATGGCTGGCAATGGTGACAATATCAACTTCAAGATTGACAATGATGTCATTATTCTTCCAACACATGGCAACATGCCAACCAATGCAGACACTGAGGCCCTCAGCACTGAGTAGAAGGTGGTCTCCTTGTTGAAGAAGTACATGAGTGTGAGACAGGCCAACACAGTGCTTCCTTGCCATCTGAAGAAGTTGCTCCACCTGAACAACTTGAAGAAGTGTGCCAGCACTGGGGCGATTGCAGGAACCAAGGTGCTGCCACTGGTATGGGTGCCACTGCTGGCACCAGGAAGAAGGGCATGAATATCATAATGAAGCTCACAGTCACACTCATGGTTGAGGAGGTGGGAGATGACAGAGGCCTTGCTGGGCTTGAGCCAAGGCGAAGCTTTGCCACACAGTGCAGGTTGTAGAGCTTGAAGCCCTCAATGAGGGCCATGTGAGTGCTTTCCACCAGGGCTGTCAAAGTACCACTTGTGGCTACCACCACCACTGGCAAAGTGTCACTCATGGGCATGGCTGGCATGGAAGTGTTGCTTGGCGCTGCCCACACCACCACAGTTGAAGTATTGCTTGCCATTGCCATTGTGGAGGTGTCACTCAGCACCTCAGTGAGGTGTCACACCGCTCAAAGGTGAGAACTAAATAGCTTGCAAGCATGAATGGTTGCATTGCAGGCCAAACACAGATAGGCACAACACATTGTGCATATTCCACTTGGTACAGTCATCACACAACTTCTGTGCCTTGCAGTATGGGTGCTGATAGGATTGTTGGTTGTGGCTTTCAGGTCTAATGGTGAACATATAAACAACATAAGTATATTGGGGCATGAAAGGGAAGGAAGGGAGTGTACTGTCTAGAAGGAGCTTCTGATCTGCCTTGATGAAGAGGTGTGCATGTGACTCAATGAGCACTTTTGCACAGGCTGTAAAAAACCAAACATAAAAAACACAAGAAAAATGTTGTACCAAAGGAGTAGGATTGACACTGTATGAGGATGAGACACACAAGTTGTAGAGGGTGCGTGTGATGTTCTGAAACTTATTTTCAACACCATTGTTGGTGTTGCCATGGAGGCGATGCTCACTGTCCCAGATGATTAGCATTCCATGGCAGAGCAGGCAGGATCTTGATCCCACTTAGGCATGACAAAGTACCAGTTCTTTTTGCATGTGTGGCCAGGGTGGTTGCAGCTCCAGGAACAGGCTGAGTGCCAGGGCAGAACCCTTGTCATGGTCACAATGGATGGCTGAGTGGAAGTTGTAGGTTATGTAGAAACAGCAGGAAAAGCTGTTTATAAGGCTGGGGACTGCATATTGCTTGAAAATCTTGACATGTGTGATGAATGCACATGGCCAGCACTGACTCAGTAGCTTTGTCAGTAGCTTGGCCAGATCCTTGGTCCCTTTGTAGAGATCAGGCTGAGCATGCCAGAGTGTGTTGCCCTCAGGCACATGAAGCACCTTGTTGACAACAAACTCCATGGGATAGTTAGCAATATATTGGTGAGTGGACCCACAGCTGATGGTGTGGCCCTATACACAATTATCAGTATGGGGGTTGATGGTGGGGGGACAGTGTGTGTTGCATACCTCTGAGGTTAGGTTAGTATCATAGAAGGCAAGGAGGCTCTCACTGATGGAGCAGTAGGCCTATACATCCTCGCCAGTGAGCATCCTACCTGTGTCCCATGGAGTGGATGTTGTCACAGTGTAGCTGGTCAACCTGGGGCAGAACATAGTGGTAGGCAAATGGCAATTGTGTGTAGGGGTGGAGGCATACATTGGCATGCTGTTCCTGTAGCTCCTGCTCCATAGTCTCCATATGAGCCTCTGCCTGCTCCCTTGCCCCACAATTACCATGCATGTGGCCACCTGTGTGGCCCTTCCTTTAATCATGGCAAGGTGGTGGATCACCATTCAATGCACGTTTTGCCCACTGGGTGGACCCTGCACCATGCTTTTGGCATTTGCCACTGCAATAGATGGAGAATGTCAGAACTCACCAAATGCATAAGTGGACCCCCCACAAAGTGGGGATGGTTTGCAGCAGGCGTAGTCACCATGCGCCCAGCCCACAATAGCAGCAGTAAACTCACCACACACATGTGGACCCACAGTTTGCTGTGGCAGAGTTGCCATGCGCCCATCCCCAGACCGCAGTGGTGAACTTGCTGTGCACATGCAAGACCTTGCAGCAACAAAATTGTGCCAGATGATTTATGATTTTTTGCATTTTGGAAGTTGCCATGCACATGTGGGGGACCCCCAAAGAAGTGTGCATGATTTGCAGCAGGCAGAGTCACCACACCCATCCCTGGCCCGCAATAGCAGCAGTGAACTTGCCACACATGCACCTCATGCTTACAAAATTGTGCATAATTTTAAAAGAAAAGCCTTGGGAGGGTCCTTTTGGGGTTGGGGAACACATCCTTGGCCTCCATACTGAGATTTTCGTGGTGCACCTGCTTGGGGCTGGGGGAAAAATCCTGACAGGAGCTGTGCTGAAATTTGTGCTGGCTGCCTGTTTCCATATATTTAAAAGAAATTATTATGAAATGAAAAAGAAACAAGTGAGGAACGTGTTCCCACATGCAAAGGCCCTGCTCAAGCTGGTGCTGCCCCATGTTGGGGAGCTCTGAAGTCAAATAATGGAAAATTGTCAGGAGCTGCCACAAGGAAGTCATGTAATCTGTGGTCATTACTGCTAATGCACTCTGAAGTCAATTAATAGCACATTATTTTATATTTTGAAGATGCCTGATGGCAGCTTGCTACAACATCAACAAGAGAATGAGGTGTGGCTCAAAAGGGGCCAAGAAATGCTGCCATGCGACACCAACCAACAGTGTACATGGCTGCTTCCTCTTCTGCATTTTCTTTTATATGTCATCTCACATGAGTACCTTGTTGCCTGTCTCCAGACCACCTTGCCCAACCAGGCAATTGGGTACAATAGAACCATGATCTTTGGTTACATAGTGACCAAAAATTACTATGTAGGAGTGTAGGGGAATTAGACCAGCTGGGTCTCAAGTAGATTGGGCCTCAGGGAGGTTCTCACCCTTGTGGTGTTAGAAGAAGTCCTTTATATCCCCCTTGGTAACATATAATATAGGAGAGTTATCTCCAGGGGTTATTACAGGGAAATCCCATTTCCCTCAGGGTTTTCCTCAGGTGTGATATTGCCACACCCTGAGGCGTGGCTAACTTGGACTCTGCCACATCTACCTGCACCACTACATGGACCAGCGCCATGCACTGAAGAGGTCTCAGTTCTCTGCGCCTCCTTCCCTGGCTTCTCCATCCTCTCCTCCTTGTCACCAGGAGAGAAGGAGCCTTGCATGGTGCCTGCAACTGAGACACCAGCTGCCAACACACAAGAGGGAGGATGAGGAACTTGAGGTGTGGCTACCTTCCTTGTTGTCTGCCACAATGAACCAATTAACTAACATTGTGTCTCACTGTAGGAGGACCAGGATCACCTCAACTGTGAGGTCCACAAGAAGCAGGGAAGAGAGATGTTCCTCTCTCCAGCCTGGGGGGGTCACACTGGGGTAGCACAGGAAGTTGACCAGTGTGGGCCAACACAAAGGGGCAGACAATCTCCACACCTAGAGGCATGGCAGAGCTGGGGCTCTGCCACACTAGGTCTTATAAATGTTGGGTGAGGTGCCACTGGACAACTGCAACCAGAGCCCTTGGTTTCTGGAGGTTGGTACTGTTGTGGTTGTCCTGCCAGAGAAGCCCATGCCCATCCCTATTGGCTTGGCCTGGTCACTTGTCTCACTAGCGCTTTTTGTTCTCTGGCTTGAGAAGGATACCCAGGGTGCATGGCACATCTCAGAAGAGGGTCCTTGCATACTCTGATTGCCCATGATGTCTGTCTCAGGGAACCCAATGGCAATGTGCCCTGAACTTCACCAGAGATTGGTGCATGCTTGTTGTGAATGTCCATGCAACTCTGACTCAAACAGCAACTTAAAAGGTATCTTACACATCTCAATCATCACTTTCTCATACCCAATGTTGTGTGTCTTTTACTGATTCACCTCATTCCCCCATCACAACCCATTTTATCTCAGCTCAACAACAATTCATGATGGCATTTCTCCACGTACCACAATGTTCATGCACAGACGACGTTCAGACGGACTTGGAGGAGCAGAGGAAGGTGCCGCAGGCCAAGGCCGAGGCGTGGTGCAGGGAGAACGGCGACATGCCCCACTTCTCGGTCAGCGCCAAGGACGGCGAGAACGTCGAGCAGGCCTTCCACGCCCTCGCCAAGAAGGCCAAACGAAAGCTCAACATCTGGTCCGTCCCCCACGTTCACCGATCATCGTCAGCTTCTGAGATGAGGGCTTCTTTGGACTCATCGACGCCCGTCTACGACCGCCCTACAGGAACCAACAACAGCTCATCGAGGACAGGATACACCTGCGCGATGTGCACGTGGGGAAGGACGGCGAGCATTGCCAGTTGTCGTGTTAGCGGAGAGGACGGGCGTGCCAAACGGGCACACAGCCCAACGTGTACAAGCGACAAAGAAGTGTGGAATAATAATTATTTATTTCTACGTAGCGACCAAAGTCCGTTGAGCGCCTTGCGGAGGGAAGGGGAGAGATGACGAGGCATCTGCGAGTACGAGGGGGGGGGCAAGATGAGCAATCTATGATGTTCGCTTTCGGAACATTAAATTGGCGAAAGATGAGAAAATCGAGAGGGGGGGCATACAATTTACTTGGCCTCGGACTTGGTGAAGTACTTGGTGAGGAAGGAGGGCTCGATGACGTAGGCCGCAGCGAGACCAGCGAGGGCACCCCAGCGGAAAGCAGTAGGAGCGTAGTTCTTGGTGAGGGGAATCAGCCTCTTGCCGAAGACGGTGGCCTTGGTGAACACATTGGCGTAGAAGCGCTGGTAGGCGATCGTCTCGTGGTAGGGGACCGAGCGGATGGTGCCGGTGCGGGTGGCGGCCTCCTCGAGGTTCACCGTAGCGTGGACCTTGTCGAGCTTGTGGATGGACATTGTGTGTGTGTTCGATTGATCTCTTGAATTCAACAAATCGAAATAAATCGCCACCAAGTTTCGCCACTGAAAGAAAAGAAAAAAGAATAGCTTGAACGGTATGCAAACTATGCGGTCGTAAAATAGAGAAATGAAAACTAATTTTATTTGCACCATTACTCTTCGATGGGCGTGAGCACGTGCTTCGTTCGCTTCTTCTTTTCCTTTTGCGGCGTGCTCGTGCATGGCGTCGTCGCCGTGGTGGTGGTGGTCGTTGTGGATGTCGATGTCGTGCAGGAGGCGGTAGCGCACGTCGAGCAGGTGCACGAGGAGAGAGACGTGCAGAAGGAAAACGAAGGGAAGCAGGAGGACGACGTTGTCGCAGTCGCTGGAATGGATGAAGACGAATCAGGGAGGAAGCTGAGCGTGTCCGATCCCGTCGGCGACACCGGCGGCGACGTGCGCGTGGTCGTGGAAGACGAGCCGGCGCCGCCCTCGGCGCTGATCACGCCACTGCCCTTGTAGTAGGGGTGGTTGATCACGTCCCAGATGGTGGCGCGCCTGAGCGGGTTGGGCTCCAGCAGCCGGCAGAGCAGGTCGAACACGTCGGGATCGCTCTTGATGTGCGCATCGACTCGCCAGGCGCCCCGGCGGATCTTGCGGTGGGTGCTGGTGGGGTCGGCGGCGTAGAAGGGCAGCTTGCCCGTCACCATCGTGTAGAGCACAGCGCCCAGCGACCACAAATCAACCTGGGGTGCTTCAACGTCAGCACTCCCGATCTAGGTCCTATATGTGTGGATGTTACGCACCTCGGGTCCGACGTAGGTGGCCGACGATGTGATGATCTCGGGCGAGGCATAGTTCAGTGATCCCACACCTGTGTGGAATGCAACGTGTTAGCAGTGGTCTGGTGGTTGCATGTCAACCAACGCCATTGGCTGTGGTTAAAGCGGAGTTTGTTTGGGGGGCGGGGGACGCACCCTCGGTTTCGAGTTTGTGGGAAGACCAGAAGTTGGAGAAGCCAAAGTCGGCGAGCAGGAGGTTGCGGTCCTTGTCGAGGAGGCAGTTCTCGGGCTTGAGGTCGCGGTGCATGTAGCCCTGGGAGTGCATGTAGCTCAGCGCGCTCACCAGCTGCCGGAAGAGGCGGCGGGCTTCTGGTCGCGGCAGCTGCTTGTGGGCCTTGATGTGCTCGAAGAGGTCGCCGCCCTCGGCGTAGTCCATGACGAGGCACAGCCGGGAGTCGTTCTCGAACACGCCGTGGAGCTTGATGATGTGTCGGTGCGCGAGGTTGCTCATGACGTTGTACTCGGTGCGCAGCCTCTCCATCTGCCGATCGGTGAGCTGCTTCGAGCAGATCTTGAGCGCCACCTGCTGGCCCGTGACCGGGTCCAGCCCCGCGTACACGCGGCCGCCGCCGCCGCTGCCGACGAGGTGGCACACCCGGTAGTGGCCCACCGTGAACATCAGCGAGCCCTGCACCCGCGACACCTCCACACCTGTGCCACGTCAGCAAGAGAATACCCGCAAAATCGATTCGCGAGATGAAGCTTGATGTATGAATCTGATTGGAAGGAGATGATGAAGCTATGCATACCGGCTTGGGTGGTCTGGAGGGACTTGAGCTCGGTGCGCGACTCGCACGGCACCGTCATCTCGGAGACGCTCTTCCGCGGGCGGAGCTTGCCCCGGCGCTCCATGAGCCGGCAGCCGGCGGCCGCAGCGACCGCCGTGGCCACCACCGCCACGAGCTCAGTCTGTGCGTGCGACTGCGTGCACGTGGTGCCGCCTTGACCGGAGTCGTCGTGGTATTGTTCGGAGCTCGTCATGTCTTGTGTGTGTGTGTGCCGTGCGTTGTGGGCACGCGAAAGGTGATGGGATTGCGGTGGACGATGTCAACGACAAGTGACTGGAGAGTGGGTATGACCAGCTTGCTGGAGCGAAGAAGAAGAAGGCGGCAAGTCGAAGGAAGAAGCCCGCTCCTTCTGGGAAACGCACTTGCACACATAGCTCACCGTTGCCCAAACTTCAGATTGCCTCCGGCCAACGGACGAAAGCTCACCAAGTTCTCAACGAAGAGTCAAGATATGAGCTTTGATTACCAAAACAGAACATAGTTCGCCACGAGGCGTGAGCTATGTAAGAATTTTTGCTGAGATTTCAGCCAGTTTGTTCAATCAGCGCTGCACGCAAATATATGCTCGTTCCCTGGCGAACGTCCACATCTCCTTGGCGAGGAGACCTCCGCGCCTTGGCGACTGTTGTCGTGGGAGTTCTTGAGGTCGCACGCGCCCTCCTCGGTCAAGTCGGCGCCAGCTGCTTGGTATTGACCTGCAGTTCTTGCAGGTCGCCGGAGTGCAGCTCGGTAGCCTTGGCGATCAACTGCTCGACGTTCACCTTGGGCAGCTGTGATGCGGGGGACCATAACAGGTAAGCATCAGATCTGAACTGTCTGGCGGAAGGGGCGCGGTCGTACGTGGACGCCTCCGAGGAAGTGCTTGAGCTCGCGCGGATTGGAGATGTCGAGGATCTTGTACTTGAGGTGCATGATGATGGCGCAGCCCAGGCAGGCGAGGAAATCGTGGGATACCGCCATCACCCGATCCCACACCCTGGGAGGCCCGGGTGAAAGTGGTATGGGTGAAACGCAACGGTTTCCTTAAGCCGCACACGCACACTACATCCACCGTC
This sequence comes from Acanthamoeba mauritaniensis, assembly GCA_000826465.1. Taxonomy (NCBI): domain Eukaryota; phylum Discosea; order Longamoebia; family Acanthamoebidae; genus Acanthamoeba; species Acanthamoeba mauritaniensis. Next base: position 8,652 of record CDFE01036449.1, on the reverse strand, counting down.
GCACACGCACACGCCGTCGCACACTCAACACCAGTGTAGGTCAACGTACTTGTCCAGAGAGTGCAGCGGGAGGCAGGATGTGAAATAGCCTCGAAACCATCTGCAAATGAGGAAGAGGGTTAGAAGAAGCCGCGGCTTGGAGTCATCGCGAGTGCAGTGAAGGGGGCACGGGCTGTACTGGTAGCTGAAGCCGTCGAGTGTGATGTGCAGTGAGAGGAGATGTCGCCACACGTCCGGCACGCACTTCTCGACAAGACGAGAGAGAACGTTGATCTAGTAAAGGCCACAGGAGAAACACAGAACGGTGAGGTGTAAGAACACGACACAGACCGTGGTGGGGCGAACATGTCGTACTTGGTGGTAGATGCCGGTGGCGTGGTGGCCATAGATCTGCTCTCGGCACTGAAGAAAAGCAGCGTAGCACCAGTAGGCGTCGGCCTCGCTCTGAGTCCCGCACACATAGCAAAACACTTCGGCTATGCGGCGTAGCTCTTCGGCGTCGTAGTCTTGTTTCTAGTGCGAAGCAAGCGGCCAGCGGGTCAGCTCCACAAGCCCTTCATATGGCGCGGGTGAGGGAGAGACCAGGTCGCGAACCTGAGCTGTTTGTGACGATTCGTCGAATAAATACGTCTGTACCCTGTACACGACGAACAGCAGGTCCGCCATCTCGCTCTTGGAAAGCTGTGCCACAAACGCATGAGCGAGCCACACGCACCATACGAACCAAACGCGCGAGCTTAACATGAAACATACTTGCGCTGCGGCGGACGGTGGTGAGATGGCTCGCGGCACGGACGGGGAATCGTCTGTGTGCTCTGTGGGCGCCTGCGAGCTGTCCGGTCGGCCCTGCAGTGATCGGATTGTGTCGCTGGGGAACAATGTCAGTCGCCGCCGCTCAACGATCATCACTGTGTGGAGAGAGGCACCTGGCCGGGTCGGAAGGTGGCAAGACAGAGCGATAGATGAGAAGCGCAGCGTGTTTGATGTCCTCATACTGGGCTGTCTTCTGTTGGTGGACGAACTCCCACACTTCCCTGTACACCGGCAGCACGCCTGCCCACAGCGCGCTGTGAGCAAGAGCAGAGCACAGACGGGCCGGAGCTGCTCGCAGCTGCGGGAAGGTACCGAGTAGAAGCTTCCATATGATGGCACGATACTCGGGTGGAAGCGCACACGACAAGCAGATCTTGTGCAGCTTCTTCGTCTCTGCGCCCGAAACGTATCTCTCCTGATTAATTAAGACTAGAGATGCAATCATGCAATGCTGTGGACGGTGAGCGAACGGACCAACAACGTTGTCCTTGAGCATGAGCTCGAGCGAGCTCTTCAGCTCGGCTCCTTGAAACCCCAACGACGTGTAGTAGTGTGCACGAAAGTTGGACCTCATGCTGGCGGTGCGTGCATCTGCGTTTTTTCAATCAAAAGGAAAAGCGAATGCGATTGCAATTCATAGATTTTAAAAAAAATCTCGAATCGTTCGCTTCCATCACAAAACTGGCCAACAATCGCACTCTCCCTCGTTATGGTTTACAAGTTGTTGACGGCACGCGTGAGCCTGTGGATCGCCTGCGAAGCCACCATCGCGCTAGGGTCCAGCTCCAGCACCTTCTTCATGTCATCCAGAGCGAGCTTGTACTTCTCCAAGCTCTCGAGGGCGAGGCCGCGACGGAGATAAGCCTTGGAAGAGGGCTTGATGTTGATCGCCGCAGTAGTGTCGTCCACCACCTCCTTGAAATGGTGCAGCTGAGCATAGCAAGTGGCCCTGTTCGTGTAGTAGGTGGCCTTCTCCTCCTCGGTCGACGCAAGCGTGATGGCCCTGCACAAGAAGAGCGCCAAATCGAGAGATGAGATTAGCGCCGCTAGGAAATCTCACCAGAGCGCAGCAGAAGAAGGAGAGAAGCGCACCTGGTGTACTTCTCAATGGCCTGCTCGTACTTGGCGTGACGGAAGAGAGCATTGCCCTCCTCCTTGGCGAGCTCGGCGGCGTTGAGAGCAGACTAGAGGAATGCAAATGCAAGATTGAGAGAGTGTCGAGAATGCGGGCAAGAGGGGAGAGCGTACGCCGTCCTCCCTGAACCTCTTGGGCGCATACTTGGCCTGCCTCTCGGCATCCTCGAGCTTCTGCTTCAGATCGTCGTTCTGAGGCTCGTACTCAACGCCCTTCCTGAAGGCCATGGCAGCCTCCTCATAGCGGCTAAGAGACATCAGGGCAGCACCCTTGCGGTACCATCCCTTCAACAAAACCAGATTAAGAGATCCCATTTTTTTGGCATTTAAATTGCGGTAAAAAGAGCAACGAGGCGGGAAGGGGCGGCACCTTGACCCAAGCGGGCTGCAGCTTGATGCACATCTCAGCATCGCCGAGCGCCTCATTGAACTTATCAAGGCCCATGTACGCAGCGCAGCGGTTCGAGTAGAAGGTGGAATCATTGGGGTCGGCCTTAATGGCCTTGGTGTACCATTCGATGGCTTCGGGGTACTGCTTCTTCAAGAAGAAGGCGTTACCCTTGGCTTTGGCTTCAGCGGCGGCTTTGTTCGACATGATTGTTGTGATGGTGAATGGTGATGATTTGGTCTGCGCCCACTTATTTGCCGCGGTGGAAACGCATTTTTCAACTTTTTGTGATTCCCGCCCGATTTCCGCGTAGTTTTAGGGAGTCTGAGCAAAATCTAAAGAATGTCATTTTTCCTGCGCATTTCTCTCTTCCACTTTGTTGATCTGTTCTGCGATTAGGCCAGGGAGCGCACACGCAAGAGAATCGAACCGAACATGTCGTGGGGTACCCCCTGCTCGCTTCCCCTAATCTTTACCACTACAATTGTGAGGTTAAGTAATGATGTCGCCGAATGGATGCACAAAATGCAGATGATGACGATTTTGAGGTGAAGGTGCCGGCAGACAAGCCCACCATCGTGAATGCCTGGGATGATGAGGAGGAGGACACCGCCGGTCCTGCTACTGATGATTGGGAGGATTTTGGTAAGCCCAAGGAACCGAAGGCCCCCGCTGGTCCGCCCGAGGAGAAGAAGACATTCACGCAAGTATCGGGGAAGAAGAAGCGAGGAAAGGCCCTTGCCGAGAAAATCAGGCAGAAGGAGGAGGAAGAGGAAGAAGCCCCGCGCAAATTGACCTACGAGGAGAAGAAGAAGCTGCAGGAGCAGGTCGTGGCCTCCGATCTCGAGAATGCGATGGACGCGTTCGCCGTGAAGGACTCGGCGCTCAAAGATTCGGACATCCTGTTCGGTGATGATGACGGCGACGAGGGCGAGGCGAAGAAGGAGATCACACTCGAGGCCTTTAAGCCCAGGAGCGAAAGGGAGTTCATCAAGCTCGCCGAGCTGGTGAGCAAGAAAGTGGAGCCGTTCTCGGTACCGACCTTCGTAAAATCCGTGTTCTCGAGGCCCGCATCTGACGATTCTTTTGCACTCAGGGGAGCGCTTTCTACACGACCTTCCTGAAGGAGATGCTCAGGCAAGCGACCGTCAACGTCGAGGCCGAAGACGTCAAGGACCTCATCGCCACGCTCAACGTCGTCGTCAACGACAAGCTCAAGGCCTCCTCGGCCAAGAAGGGCAAGAAGGGAAAGAAGAAGGCCCCCACGAAGACCACCGCCGCCGTCCACGAGGACATGGTGGACGACGAGTACGACATGTTCGCTTGAAGCTCTCCTATTTATTGTTGCGAGTGTGCGCTGTCCTGGCTGACGTGAAACACGAAGCGCAATCGAAGTGCGCATTCATCCCCCGCGTGCTCCTTCTCCTCCGTCTCTGTCGTCGGCATCGTCTTCTTCTTCTTCTTCTTATCTACAATGGGTTGCTCCTTCTTCGAGGCTCATTACGCGTGTTGCTCGAGGTCCGTCTTGCATTGCCGACACGTGTAGAGTGCGCCTGTGGTGTGTGCCGCGGTTCAGTCAGGAGTGGTTGATGAGCAACGTTGCGCGAGCGGGTGCACGCGTACCGAATGCGCGCCCTCCGCCGTCGTCCACGCACTCCTTGTGGTACGGTCTGCCACAGATGCGGCAGCGGTACTGCGCGGTGCGAACAGAAGCCAACACGTTGGCTTTGGGCGACTGCGGGGCGGAAGAAGATGGTGGATGGTACCATGAGGCCGTAGCCTGGCTGGCCGCAGGAGCAAAGGTTCCTCTCGGGGGACGCCGCCGCGGTGCTGGGTTGCGTCTGTCGCAGCCTCGACCTCTTTCTGTTTCCGCTTCCGGCGTCTGAGGCTGGTGAAGGCACCACCGGGCTTGCCAGGGAGTGAGCGATGTGATTGCTTTCGTCGTCCTGGTTCTTGCTATTCTCCTCGAGGCTCGAGAAGAAGGTCGGCTCGGCTTCTCGCTTCTTCGGCGGGGGGAAGGCACCTGAGTGTAGACGGCTCTTGGGAGGTGGAGAGCAGGCCAAGGGGATAGCCTGCTCTTCATCCTCGATGTTGATCAAGCATACTGGGCGACTGGACACCTCTCGCCCAAGCGATGGCGCCACAGATGCGGCTCGAGGGGATGCTGCCTCAAGCGCACGTGAACTAGCTGTAGCCATCTCGTGAGACGGCGCGGACATCTCTCTGCCCATCTGCCAGTGACTGGTCAGCACGGCCCGATCCCATCTCAATTGCGCTCCTTGCGTACCTTTTGTGCTTTCTCTTCCTGCATGGGATCTTCTATCTGGAGGTTGTGCGTTTCAGGCTGTTCTTCGCTCGGAGCTTGAAACTCAGCCAGCGCGGGTGCGCACGTTTCTGTTGGGCCTGACCTCTGCTTCGCTCTCTCTTCTCGCTTCAGCTTCTCCTCGCTGCATAGGTGTTCAAAAGAGTGTAGGTTGAGATCGAGTGGCACAACATAGGCGGTGGGTGGAAGGTACTGGTCGGTCTGCCTCTTCAGCAGTTGCTGTGTCAGCGCGAAACGCTCCTGGAGGACGCGTTCTCTATCCGCCCATTCCTTCTTGGCGTTCTCGCTGCTGGTTTCCGCCACTTGCAGCCGTTGGTTAAGGCGTTCGACCTCGGCTTTCAGCTCAACCTCACGCACCCGAGACAGATTCAATTTCCCCGCGTCTTCCCGCTGTTGCTGCATGGAGGTGAGGCGACGATGAGTCACACTGAACAGCGATGCTTACCTCGAAGTCCTTTTCGTGAAGGCTCTCATTGGCTGCTCTAAGCTCCGCTATCAGTGCCTCCTGATCCGAGGCTCGCTTGGTGGCAGCGTTGATCAAGCATTGAAGTTGTTCGCACAAGCTCAGGGAAGACTGTGGGAGTCACAATCGGATCAGACTTGGATTGTTTTCATCTGTGAGAGTGAATGTTACCTCCTTGTCGCCCCTAGCTCTGGACAGATCTTCGCGCACACTGCTCGTCTGTTGCTGCTCCTATCGACGGGAAGACAAGTCAGATAGCCCAGCGTTGTGGGGGGGAGCATTATTCTACCTTCTTCAGTTCGGCTTCCAGAGTATCTATTCTGTGCTGGCGGCTTGCGACCTCTGCTTCGAGTGTAAAGACTTTATCTTGCAGCGTCTTGTGACGCTGATGATACTGTGACGCTTCTTGATTGCGCAGGCTCAGCACCTCTGTGAGTATCACGCGCTCACAGTCAAATGGTATCTCATCTCTTCGTCACTAAAAAAGCCAAGGCCAGGTACCTGTGATGTCTAGGTGCTGGCTCAGCATGGACGAGTGCGTCTTCTTTAGCGATTCGACTAATCGTGGAGCGAACGAGTTAGCGCTATCGGGGCTGATCGTAGAGATACGATACCAGTGTCTCTCTCCATGCGAAAGGCAGCCGCCAGTTCCTCCACTTCTTGCTGCACTTGCTTGAAGTTGAGCTCGAACATGTCGATCAAGTCGTCGCTCCTGCTAACCTTAGCGGCGAGGGCCGCCGACTGCTTCTCCTTGTCTCCAAGCTTGGCCTCCAACTGATACTGCTGTGCCTGTCGAGTATCAAGCACCTCCCTCAGCAGCCAACCATCAAACAAATTACGTGCGAGCCAATCAATACCTGAAGAGCTTCTATGCAATCGCTCTTGGCCTTGAGCTTGGCCGCCAACGCCGCGTGTTCATGCTTCAGCTTATCGTTCTCCTCCAAGGCTCGCTTTGCAGTCTCTTCGAGCTAGTCGCGAGCAGCGGAGGCATAAGGCAGCACGCACACTCCCTAGAGCGAACGATGGTGGCGTACCTGGCGTCTCTCGCGGATGCACTCCTCGTGGCTCTCGGTGAAAGGAGAAGTAGGCGTATCGGTAGCTCTCGCCTTGGCCTTGGCCTCGCTTCGTTCCCTTGCTTTACGCTCCTCCTCGACAGACAGCTGATGGAGGGTGAGAGAGTACAAGCATGCCTGGAGAGAGGAAGTGAATACCTGTATGTGGCTCATCTCGTCGTAGAGCGATGATATGCGGCCGCGGAGCTTGGCAAATGCCAACGAGCATGATGGCAGCGTGGGGCCGAGAGCCTATGACAAGGCGAAAGGGGCGCATGACTATTTTGTAGGACTTTGTAGCATGCAAACAAGAGACGTACAGCTTGAGAGGGTTCCATCGCAGCTACTTGCAGAGTGTCTGGAACGAGCGTGCATGTCATGTTCAAGAAGGTTCGCGTAGAACGTCTTGAAGAGGGGTTAGGGGCGTACCTGCAGACCGTGGTCGTTTAGCGATGGGAGCCTTCTGCTTGTGCCCGTGCCTCTTGGGAGAGGTCTCCCGTGAGGTGATTACCTCAGGGCCAATCGAACTGGTAACGCCTTCCCCTTCAGCAACGATCCCCTCTTTTGACTCCATCTCGTGTAGCGACTTGTTGCAAATAAAATAGAATAAAAATCCATTCTTGTATTTATTTTCAAGGCTAAAGCGAAAGGGCAGAGGGCCCGAAGGCTCAGTTCTTGCCCCAGAGGTACGTCTTCTCCACAAGCCTTCGCCCGATTCCTCCCTTTGTCTTGCGGTGGTCGTACTGCAGGACACACACACAGAGAGGTGGTACGTGAGACGATGGCGCGCCGCAAACGCGTACGAGGCTGAGGAATGCGTACGAGATTCACGCCCTGACCCTGCGGCGCCTGCTGATGGACGGGCGGCTGGGGGTGGTATGTGGGAGGCGCGTAGTAGCCTGCAGGAGGCGCCAGCCCGTAGCCATATGGCGGCGGAGCCTGCTGGTGATAGCCCGCATACGGGTCGTAGCCCATAGATGCCTGCTGCGTCTGCTGACGCGGTGGAAGCGGAGGGGCCACCGGCTGAGGGAAGCTCAGCGGCTCCACCTCCACCGGAGCAACGTAAGCCGGAACCGGTACTGGGGAGGGAGGCCTGGGTTGCTCTGACCTTGGCGCCTCGAACCGCTTGACGTACTCAGAGACGTACCTGGGGCGCACGCAAGCAGTGGATGAGTCTACGACGACGAGGTGAGGGTGGTGACGGTAGGTAGGTAGGTGTACGTGATGACGCTGTGCGCGTCGATCGGGTGCTGCCCATCGAGGTCGCTTACGTCCAAGAGTTGCGGAATGCCGAGCCTGTGCTCGGCGGTGGTGAACGCGATGCGCAAGTTATCGTCCCTGGAGGCCTGATGGAGACGAAGATCAGAAAAACCACACACCACCGCACCACACAGAGCGGCGGGCAACGTACAGGGTTCAGCATCTGGTATTCGACCAGGGAGGGGTCGTAGCTGTGCAGCAGAGCGTTGAAGGCCAATCCATCGGCAAAGCTACAGAGTGGAGCGTGATGATTAATGAAACATGCAATCACAGCGTGAAGATGATCTCCACAAACGCCACAGGAGATGCTGGCTTGCGCACCTCTCCGTAAAGTTCTGGATGTTGACGCCTTCGTAGCCCTTGGTGCGCTCCTGGCACCAGTTCAAGAGGGCCGCGTTCGCAGTCTGTTCGAACGACTGCATGTTGAGCGGACGGGGAGACTGTTCTCCTGTGTTTGCTCCGCTCGTAGCAGCGCCTCCTGAATGCACATTCAGCAATCAACGCGTCGGAACTGAACCTTCGCCTTGATGATGATCCGTACCGACAGCAAGCGGCTTTCTCACTCCAGAGTCCAGCACGAGTGTCCAGATCATGCCCATCATCATCTTGACGTCTCCGTCGATAATGTCTGCCAAATCAAGCACGATCGATCAAGTCAGCGAACAGCACAAGTGTTGTGTGCGTGCGTGCGTGCGTGCGTGTATGTGGCGTGGTGGTAGTACTGGCGGGCTTGAGGAAGGGGTAGCTGGTTCTCGTCACTTGCTCGAGCATGTTGAACGCCATCACCACGTTGTCCAGGGCGTGTATTTTGCTGCTGGGTTGCATGTGGTAGTGTGGCAATTCAATCCCGTACAGCCGGTGGAGCAGGTTTATCAGCACCACGCCGTCTACATTCGCGGACACGACACGACACGACACGACACGACACGACCAACGACACGACCAACGACACGCAACAGTGAGTCACAACAACAGGGTATGAATGGGTTCGCCCTACTCCGGCGTTGCACCGAATGGGGTGAAGGACAACCACCGTAGTGGTTTCAAAGAAATGGTTGCTTCACGCGTGGAACGTGGGCCAGAGAGGAGGCGCACTGCGCAGGTCTTGTATGGGGTCGTTGATTTGGATGGGCGGCGAGCCGTCCTTCAGCTGCGAGTTCATCCATCTTGTGTACGTCTTCGTGGCAGGTGGGGAGGGAATAGATTAATAGATCTTTAT